>JANAVB010001022.1:0-302500 GCA_029216955.1 Iris pallida
GAGGTCTGACACTTCAAGCGAACCAGCCACCCCTCGCTCCACATCAAGTGCCAGACTGGGGGTTGCTAGTCTACCGACAACCCCATGCTCCGCTCCGTCAGTTGAACCTCTGAAGATCAAGCTAACTAGGATGCCCTCTCAATCTTCATTCATACAGGGGGTAGCCGAAGAGGAACCAGAGCTAGCCAAGTATGGGGCTGCCCACACTGACGCTCCCTCCGCAGATGATGTAATCCCTCTAGAAAAGATACCTTACTTCATCAATAAAGGGTTATCTTTGAACTACACCGAGCTCAATAAGCTATGTACAATGTATGCTATGGAACACGGTATAGGCACTCACCTACATACACAGGTGACAAATGTATACACCGCTATCCAACTTACTCCAGTAGAAGACGCTTACCGAATAATCGAGGGAGGAGACCACCCAATCATCTTCGGCCGGACGAACAACCCGTATCCCCTCGCCATAGAAGAAGTCGACTTTGGGTTAGATGCTGGAAGACTGCCTCTGTATCTCTATAGCCCTCAATCCAAATATCTCATGCAGAAACAGGGGTATGATCTAGAGACAACGCCAGGACTGAACTACGGGACTGGACGACGATTACCTTTGAAGACGCCAGCCCCGGCGGGCAAACCACGAAACTACTATAACAAAACCCGATGCGGTTTAGGGTATGTAATGCCTACTACGACCTCTGAAAGCTCAGATGAAGAATGCGACTGGCAGTCACATTCAACCGGATCACCGACTTCCGACTCAGATACCAGCATCGGAGATGTGTTCAGACAAGTCATGTCAGTCAACATGGCATTCACCGACGCTTACGAGGAAGACGAAGACATCCCCGAAATCCTTGAGCTAGAGCCATGGGCCCAGCAATTAGACGCACAATGGGAAAAGCGGTTCGAACTGAGAGAACCTCCTACTGAAGATGAGGTCATACAAGTGGATCTCGGCAGCGAATCTTCTCCAAAACCGATCTTTATCAGTAAAAGCCTAACTGACGAAGAACGAGAGTCGCTGTTAGAACTTGTCAGAGAATACATTGATGTGTTCGCCTGGAGCTATGAAGACATGCCGGGGTTAAATCCTGACATCGCTCTCCACAAACTCAATATAGGGCCAGATGCAAAGCCAGTCAAGCAGCAACAACGACGCTTCCGTCCAGGCGTTATGGACGCGATCGAAGTCGAAGTCAACAAGCTAATAGCCAGCGGCTTCATTCGTGAAGAGCAACATCCTGATTGGGTCGCCAATATAGTGCCCGTCCTCAAGAAGAATGGAAAGATTCGAATCTGCATCGACTTTCGCAACCTGAACGAGGCATGCCCCAAAGATGAATTTCCCCTTCCTATCACAGACATCATGATCGATAATACATGCAGCTTTGAACGTATGTCATTCATGGATGGATTCTCGGGGTACAATCAAATCAAGATGTCTCCCGACGACGAAAAGCACACCTCATTTCGAACCCCGATTGGCACATACTGCTACACAGTCATGCCATTCGGTCTAAAGAATGCTGGCGCTACATATCAGCGAGCCATGAGTATCATTTTCAGAGAACATTTGCGCAAGATAGTGGAATGCTATGTCGACGACATCGTCGTCAAGAGTCGCCGTAAGGAAGATCATCTACAAGACCTGAGAACGGTGTTCAACTTAATGCGAGCCCATAATCTGAAGATGAACCCTACGAAATCGTTCTTGGGCGTATCCAGCGAGAAGTTCTTGGGCTTCATCATCACTGCATGGGGTATCCATGTAGACCCCGAGAAAACGAGGGCAATCATGGAGATGGGTCCCCTGAGAAACCTCCGTGAACTTAGAGGCCTCCAAGGGAGGCTAGCTTATATCAGGAGGTTCATTTCCAACCTCTCCGGGCGATGCCGACCGTTCACCCACCTCATGAAGAAGGGAGTCTCATTCGTATGGGACGAGGAATGCCAGCACGCTTTCGATGACATCAAAGAATATTTATCAAATCCTCCAGTCCTGGTGGCCCCGGTCCCTGGAAAACTATTCCTGCTCTATGTACGAGCAATAGAACACTCCTTCGGTGCCCTGCTGGCACAAAACAACGACGCAGGCCACGAGCAGGCCATTTACTATCTCAGTCGAATGATGATCGGGCCCGAACACCGATACACCGCTGTGGAGAAAGAATGCCTCGCCCTGGTATTCGCCATTCAAAAGACGCGGTACTATGTCACGGGGCAAACCATACATGTGATCTCACGAATCAACCCTCTCAGGGTCCTCATGACCAAACCAGGGGCACTCAGCTCCCGCCTCGCTACATGGGCGATATTGCTGTCCCCCTATCATATGATCTTCGTCCCGCAGAAGGCTGTCAAAGGTCAAGCCCTGGCAGACTTTTTGGCGGCCCATCCAGGATCGAAATCATCCAGAATATACGAAAAAATCCTAGATGAGGTCGCCGATTCAAATACAACCACCCACGATAACATATGGCAGATGTTCTTCGATGGCGCTTCAAGAACCGGACCCAAGGGAAACATCGTCGTCGGAGTCGGAGTAGTATTGGTCTCTCCTACCGGGCTAGTGATCAATCGTGCCTACTCTCTCACGGAACCCTGCTCTAACAATATGGCCAAGTACAACGCTTTGGTCATTGGCCTCCAACTCGCAAGAGAACTAGGTGTAGAATACCTTGAAGCATACGGTGATTCATAATTAATCGTCAACCAGATTCGGGGGACGTACGAAGTCTGCCATGAAGACATGATCCCCTACCACAAAATAGCGATCAACATTATCTCATCATTCGAGGGATTCTTCATCGAACACGTCCCTAGACTCCAAAATATCGAAGCTGATGTCCTAGCAGGCCTGGCTGCTTCCCTAGCAGTACCAAACCACTCTCATCATTCGGTCGATGTAATCGGCCATGAGCTGGTCTGCCCCAAGAACAACGTTCAAGACATGGCGAGTTATTCTGCTCAGATGATCGACGAAGCGCCAGACTGGAGACAACCATTCATAGACTTCGTGGTCTACGACATCCTGCCCGAGAACCCAAAGGAGGCTACTTCTATCAGACGGCGTTCTCTCAGATTCTTCTACGATACAGAGACAAAAATGCTGTATCGCCGCTCCTACGATGGATTACTACTTCGGTGCTTGTCGAACGCAGAAGCCAAAGAAGCCGTACGAGAGGCTCATGACGGTGTCTGCGGGGCCCATCAGCCTGGCCCTAAGCTGCAAGACCGCCTTCGTCGGATGGGCTACTACTGGCCCACGATGGTGGCTGATGTAATAGATTATGCCCGAAAATGCAAGGCATGCCAAGTCCACGCAGACTTCATTCACCAACCATTCGAATTTTTACATCCGACAGTGGCGTCCTGGCCATTCGAAGCATGGGGAATGGATATCATTGGTCCAATCACCCCACCTTCCTTCCGAGGACATCGCTTCATACTTGCGATCACTGATTACTTCTCAAAGTGAGCAGAAGCTGTCCCACTCGCCGAAGTCAAGACTTCGAACGTAATCAGCTTCCTGAAGCACCACGTCATCTACCGCTTTAAACTGCCCCGAAGGATCATCCATGATAATGGTCCGCAGTTTATAAGCCACGCATTCTACCGATTCTGCGACAAACACCGCATTCAGAATGTCGCTTCGACACCATACAACCCGGCAGCAAACGGGTTAGCAGAGGCATTCAACAAAATAAATCATCAAACTCCTCAAGAAATTTGTCTCCTCCAACAAACGCGACTGGAACGAGAAGCTCGGCGAGTGCTTATGGGCTTATCGCACCACGGTTCGAACAGCCACCGGGAATACACCATTCTCTCTGGTGTACGGGAGTGAGGCAGTTCTCCCATTAGAGACTCAGATTTCCTCACTTCGAGTCGCCCTCACTTATCAATTGACAACGGATGATAACTACCGACGTCGACTACAAGAGTTAGAGGCCTTAGATGAAAAACGCCTCCTAGCTCAGCAAAGGATCGAATTATACCAAGCACGCATCTCAGGAGCCTTCAACAAAAAGGTCAAAGTCAGAACATTCCAAGTGGGCGATCTTGTTTTGGCAGTCAGGAGGCCAATGGTCATGACTCACAAGACCACCGGCAAGTTCCAGCCAAAATGGGAAGGCCCATTTATCATCGAGGCCGTGTTCTCCAATGGTGCTTACCGCCTCGCCAAGCAGAACGAAGACTTGCTCATATTGCCCGTCAACGGCAAGTTCCTGAAGAAATACTATATTTAAACAACATTTTCTAGAATTTCGAGTTATGTGCCCGCTGGTACTACTGAACTCAACCCCCTAATTTTCTAACTTATCTAGTCACGTACCCTCTTGTACCGCTGAACTCATATTCCAAATTCCCAAGTCATGTACCTGCTGGTACCTCTGAACTTACACTTTGATTCCAATATTCACAGATTTTTGAGTCACGTACCCGCGTGTACCGCTGAACTCATGCCCCTCTTCCATAAAGATATCCCAAATTTCTAAGTCATGTACCTGCTGGTACCTCTGAACTTACACTTTGATTCTAACATTCATGGATTGTCGAGTCATGTACCCGCTAGTACCAAAGAACTCACCCCATAATTTTCCAGATCTTCGAGTCATGTATCCGCTGATACCACTGAACTCACCCTCATAGTTTTTCAGATTTTCGAGTTATGTACCCGCTGGTACCGCTGAACTCACACTCACCATTCTCCAGATTCTCGAGTCATGTACCCGATGGTGCCTCTGAACTCACATCTTGGTCACTCTTTCAGGTAAAAAGTTATGTATGATCATACCGCTGAACTTTCTTCCTACAAGAGATCCTCCCTCATGATCTAATACCTGCACTCCCAGTGCACAACAAAGGTAACGGATCCACAAATTTCCAAGACGACCATGTCCTCATCACCTCTGAGTCGTCCCATTTCCGCCAAAAACAAATTACCCCTACATAGAATTTCCATGTCCTTATTACCTCTGAGTTATTCTATGTACCCCCTCGTCAAAGAAACCCTCATGCTCACCATGTCCTCAGCACCTCTGAGTCAGTATGATTGGTTCCTTTCTTTTTAAACTTGTTGTCCGTATCCAAAACCAGGGTACGTTAGGGATAATGGGTCCACGCAAAATGTCCCAATAAGAGGATTATTACAAAGCAAAAGAGTGAAGCAAATATATATATTCCATTCATTCAGAAATCGGTTATATCTACACGATTGCAAGCAAGTCAAAAGAGTTCTTCATGAAGACAAGAAGAAAAGCGAAACAAAATAAAAGACTACAGACAAACATCCACGAGAAGCCCCTACATCCTAGTTACAGGAGCGCATGTACCATTCCCTCAACCATCTCACATATGAAGGATGCAAGTGAAGAGCATCCTCGTCCAGAATAGGAGAAACAGGGTTCCCAGCGCTGCCACCCTCAACAGTTTCGATATTTGGAGAGTTGCCGTTCCCCTCAGGCACAGGTTCTTCTTTCTTCACTTCCTCCTTAACAGAGGAAGATCCCTGGCTGATGACAGGAGGCTGCGGCTCCTCTGACGCCGCAGTCTCAACATTCGGTGGGGATACTGTGAGAACCAAAGACGAAGAAAATGAAAACAGTCAGAAATATTCATGCGGCTCGTTTTAGACAAGTCTCATGCGGCTCAGTCATGGGATGCGTATGCAGACCATGTAGTTTGAGAAGTTCACGTCAAAGTCGTGCACATGAAGCATGTAGTGAAGCAGGCTCTGCTAGGGTTTCAAATCGACTACCTAATCCTTACCTTCGATGGCAATATGAACATTAAAACGAACAGGGGGCACGACAGTCGAGGGCGAAGCCGATTTCTTACTCTTCGCCACAGCCTTCTTTACAGCCTTAGAAGCCCTGGGTGCCATTGTTGTCTGATGATCAGAGGAAGAAAATACGACAAAAATCTGAGTCAAGAATAGTCTAAGAGAGAAGACCGTCCAAATGCCCTTCTATTTATTGACGGAGAACTGTGGACCGACGCCTCGTACAAACGCGATCAACTCTTCGGTTATTGAGCCAAACCAGCTATTTAAAGACTGAGCTCTTGGGATCCTGTCCCAAAAAGATCCACACACATGGCATAATGACGTGGCAAAGAGCTTATGCGGTTCAAATGGCCATGCGGCTGATAGCAACTATGCGACTCAGATGGTCAGGAAGCAGAAATTTCTATGCGGCTGGGCCATCTATGCGGCTGAGACGCCCCTATGGCAGAACTTTCCATGCGGCTAAGATATCCATGCGCGGCCAGAAGAATATCCAGCCATGCTTCTTATTCAAAGTATTTCAATTTTGCAAATTGAAAACTTTGAAGGGGGTCCTGTAGAAGCATGGAAAATACTAGAGAAAGACCCATACGGCCCAGAAAACGCATGCGGCTCAGGGAGTCAAGCGGCATAAGGAGCTATGCGGCCGGAGGCATTCCATGCGGCTCAGAAGACATGTGGCGTGACAGTGCTCCCCTCCGATCCATGCTGCATTAATTGCTGTGACGGCTGACCCCTCTGAAAAGTTGACAGACCTGACACCAAAGCAGGTAATTATGACTCTGTCATGATGATGAATCTCTAGGAAAGAGAAAGAAATCTCTGACATGATCCCCCGAGAGCAACAAAATGCCACGTGGCCCTGCCACGTGGGTGTGCTTATGCGGCTCGAAGTGAAGACTTCCCATGCGGTTCAGAGTGAAGCTGTCCCATGCGGCTCGAGTGGAATCATCCCTATGCGGCTCAAGAAGATTATGCCCATGCGGCTCAAGCAGACACACCATTATACGGTCCATATGGCTCATCATATGGTTCAGAAGTCTGAAGGAGGGGGCCACTGCCCAGACAGCCCTGACACGTGTCCCAAGTCTTATGCGGCCCAAAATTCATACGGCCCAAATCTCATGCGGCCCAATCTGCATGCGGTTCCAGTCTCACCATTGGCTCTCAGGACACGTGTCCTCAGCCGATCAATCTCCCAGATTTATGGCAATCCAAGATCGGGTCGAATCCCAATGATCTGGGGCACGTGGCAGGAGAATAAATTTAATTTATTCGTAGATATTATAGAATCATTATAAGGAAGATTTATGCCAATCAGCATTAATTGCTAATGGGGATTTGGTGTAATCTACCCTTAATGGTTCTGATTCGTCACAATCAGAAATGAATGGCCTGGATTGATCAATTCCCAGGCCGCCGCCATCTCCAAGAGCTAATTATTGGCAACCCTACTGATCATATCCCACTATTATAAATAGCAAGGTGCCATTCCCTTATAATAGAGATAGAGAGATATACAAAAAAAAAGAAAAAAAACCAGAGAAGAATACGTATACACAGAGAGACTTCCCCCATAGTCAGAGAGAGAATATACACAGAGAGAGAGAAGCCAGGAGAGCAATCAGAGAGAGAGCAAGAAGGCATTTCTTCGTCAACGACCAAGCAGATCTTTCCCGAGTCAAGGCTGCGTACCAATCGTCCAAGGAGTAAGGCAGAGCGGCCGTCGCTTTCCTGAGCCTCTATCGTCACCCCCCAGAATCTAAAATAAGCAATCGTACTTAGACTGCTGTACCTAGGTTTTCGTCCCTAGGCTTTCTTTGTACGAGCGAGTTTGTATTGTGAGTCTAAGTTCAGTCCTCCGATAATTATTCTGTACTTTTATAATCAATGGCAAACACGGCTGGAACCAAGGAAGAGAAGAGCACCGTAAATCTGTGGCCAGGGAAGGCTTCGAAAGAGCCTCCAAAGACCAAGGAAGACCGTAATCGAAATACGGCTAAAGGAGCAGCTTTCAGAGTGGACGACACCCACTTTGAAGGAAGAGAGAGCCTAGCACCGCCATTCCGATCTACGGCTCTTCCGGAACAACGGAGACGAGGCCCGAGCATCCCTATCTTTGAATGCAACAGGCACCTTCTGCCCGCCTCGGAAGCCCTCGACTCCGTCTTTTGGATGTAACAGTCACCTTCAGGAGCATCAACGACAACGTGGCGTCTCATCTTCACCCTCGGGAGCACTTCGTCAACAGAATGCACCCGAGAACCCGAGTTCATGTTGGAAAGACGTGAAAGAGTGAGAGGCCAACCTTCTCTCCATGCCACTATTTATAGGCCGGGCAGATCAAACCCATGCGCCAAGTGGATGGCTCTCCGAATTCTGTACAATGAACTCACATTAAATGAATGAACCGGACGCCTCGACTTCAGCCAAACGGCTATTTAAAGGCACTCGAGAAGCGAAACAGCCGCATCATTAAAGACGTGTCGGATGCGCCGGCTGGACAGCGCATCACACCCCTTCAAACATCAAGCGCCTCCAACAGATGCGCCCTGTACCGAGCGCATCACAGGGGATGCGCCCCCATACGTCCCCATACGCTTAGTGGAACGTCAATCGACGCGCCCACTCAGCTGTCTATCGAATGTCACCAACATTAAATGCTGAACTGACAGAGTTGGCAGCACGCCTTTCCAAGTCTGAACGGTTGACAGCTTTTACAGAAAACGAAGCGTCCACAACGTCAGCATCATCAGGACTTTATCCCGACGGCTACTGCCACGTGGCCACTCGACCACCCGCATGCGCCTCCACGGCCATGCGCCCAAACCCGTATGTGCCTCAAAAGCTATACACCTCAGACCCTTCACTGATCCCTAAAGACAGAAGAAGAGTCTCCAGTTGAGGCTTTGTATGCGCCTCAAAAGCCATGCACCCCAGACTGATCTCTGATCCCGAAAGACAGAAGGAAAGTCGCTTGCATGCGCCTCAAAAGCCATGCGCCCAGAATTGCTCGTGACTCCTAAAGGTCACGAGCCAAAGTCTCATCATGCGCCCAATCCAAGGCGCATCCCACCAAATCATCCCCCCATCAGATCCGAGATCTCCGAGCCATGAGTCGACGACACATGTTCTTTGACTCAACTCATCCAAGATTTCAGCAACAGAAAGATCTTCTCCTCTGCTACGTGCCGGCTCACAACAGCAGTATGAAGAATTCAACCCCGCGAGTAGGGTGCATCATCCATGCACCTCCATCAGCAATCTCCACGTGGCGTCCCTATGCACCGGTGCATCCTACATATGCACGCATGAGCAGTCAACCTGCCCAGCTATAAATGGAGGGACCATTTCCTTCCTACACACACAGAGATAGACATACGGACAATACAGAGAGATATCACCAGAGAGGCAGATACAGACACTCAACATCTTCCTTCTCTCAGCAAGCTCCAGCACCTAGAGCAATCTATACCTTCAGAGAACCGATAACCGTCGTCAGCCCGTCAACGGAGTCAACGCATTACTACTCGCTCCATTGGCACTTAGGACCCAGATTAAACAAAAGTGTACTCCTAGGAATACATCTAAGTCCTATATTGTAACACTGTTCTATTTGTATTAAGATTTGCAATCAAACGATTTTAATGGCAAACAAGCTGGCGACTCTGCTGGCGACTTCTTTCTCCTCTTCCGAGAAAGTCGTATCACAGGCCGACGACGTGAAGGTGGGCTCCACCCACAAGACGCTGGTCGTGCGCCTCAATCAACAGGCGTACGAGGAGTTCATTTCTGAAGGAAGCGCGAGTCCTTCGAAGCGGCTGCCGAAGCCGAAAAAGACCTGCCGTGTCTGGGTGCGCAAGGTCGACGCCTCGGGCACCACCACTGAAGGGGATACGCCAATCCAGCCCTCCCTTCCTGCTGACGTCCTCAGCAACCAAGATGCGCCCGCTGATGCAGCGCATCTCTCGAGGAAGCGTGCGGCTGACCACGTTTCCCAGCCATCTCCCTCTCAGGCGAGGAAGATGCGTCGACGGAGCAGGGGCGCAGCCAATGCCCCGCACATCACCTCTGATGTGCCACAAAAAGTCTCTGTCTTTGACAGACTCACTCGCTGTAATGGCGAGAAGAATTTGGATGCTGAGTACTATGCGCCCTAGCGGGCTAGTACAAAGAAATCTAAGGCGACACGGGCCATGCACCACAAGCGTGCTATGCCAGCAGCAGGCCAGAGGCACGTGCTCACAATCACGCGCGCTGCCGATGGCAAGCTGTACAAGGTCGACTCAGGTGCTTCGGCACCAAAAACGAGTCGATCTTCAAAGTCCTCATCTCACTTGGGTGCATCTACTGCGTGCATAACCAAGTCGAGTGCGGCAAATTCAGTGGTCTTGAACTCCCGCGCCTCCTCTGGTTGTGCGTTTGAGGTCCGTTCAAGTCACTTCAAATGTTGTTGTTCTCCTACTACTAATCATGATGCCTGCTTGGTATTAGATCAGGGGGCGCAGCACTCACCTGTCCGCCCCGGCGTTTGGCCTTGCCATACGCCTGAAGGGGGTATGAAGGTAGCACTCTCCTCCAACGACCTGTGTAATGTGATCGCTCACAAACGCCGGTCAGGAGAGTCGACCAATAAGCACAATGAGCCTCTCACAGGGCATACTTGTGCGGTGGTCACTATCAACTGCTGTTGCAAGGCGGCATCACCAAGGCAGTCAGTCTTCCAGCGGCTGCAGTCATCGACACCCCTCCTACATCGCCTTGGGGAGAAGGTGTCAACAAAAGAGGAGCCAAGAGTTGCTTCATGCAATGTGGTCTCCAACTCCTTATCACTCCGGAAGACGACTGGTAATTCCTTGTCGTCATCCAAAAGCCAGCCAAGGAAAACCAAGGCAGCAGTCTCGACCTCTGGGGTGTTCGAAGGCACTCGGTCGAAGAAGAAGTTCTTGGAGGAAGCTGGGGGTAGTCAGACCCCTGTTGACCCTCCTTCCGAAGACCAAGATGTCCAAAGCACAGCTGCGACGGATCTTCATCCTCGAGGCGAAGTCAGCCTCCCAGAAGCACCTCGAAACGAGGATGTCCCCCAGGACACAGCTGGGGGTAGAGATGAAGAGGCCCTTCAAGACGGAGCTGAGGACAATCAGGCCCTTACAGATGCGCCCGTCGAGAATGACCTCCAGAATGTGGCTGGAGGTGACCAAGGAGAGGTGACTCCCCCATATGAAAGTGAGGCCGAGAGCGAAGCCTCAACCAATCCATCCACTCCTGGCCGTGTCAGGACAGTATACATGGCTGGGGATGATGCCGAGTCTGATGCGCCACCGCAGGACATTGTTCAACGCATAAACTCATTAGAGGGAGGACTCAAAACCCTCTCTGCCTATATGCAAGCACTGACTCAAGCAGTGTTTGATATTCGGTCGGCCTTGACCAGAACACCTTCAACCGGTCCCGACCCAGGAGTTAATGGGGAGTCGAGTGTACCCCTTCAACGGGCACCCTCCGACACAGAAGCACCTCGGACGTCGGAACCCTCAAACGCTCCGCTCCAGATAGTGCCACCTTCTCCGACTCCTAGCTCCACGGAGGATGTGGTCGAAATGATCAAGGACCTGCGGGAGCGCTTCGAGTCCAAAAACAGGCAAGAGGAGCGCCAGAAGATGGGCATTCCCCAGCCTTATCCCCTCGAGTGGAACAAGGTGGTTTATCCTCCAAAATATAAACCGCAAACACTCACACCATACGATGGGAAGGACTCTCCGCGTCGATACCTGACATATTTCTAGTCACAAACGGGGCATCTTTCAAAGGAGGACGCGCTCCTCACCAGCATCTTTGTTGGGGCCCTAAAAGAGGTGGCGTATGACTGGTACTGCAGCCTCCCCGATAATTCTATATCGTCCTTCGACGACTTGACGCGCCTCTTCGTTGATCGCTTCTACGACGGCGGAAAGGACATTACGATGGCATCTCTCATAGAGATATGCCAGAAGGAGAAAGAAACGGTTCGGGTGTTCATCGAATGCTTCCGACAAGCCTGCTTCAGGCTACCTCCAGGCATGCCAGAACATGCGCTCCTCTCCTCTTACAGTATGAACATGCTGCCCGCAGTGAAGCTCTGGCTCAACTCTACTCCCCCTCCCGATTGGAGCTCCCTGATCATCGAAGCTGAAGCCGCAGAAAAGAAGGTGGCCAATGCACGTCTTCTGGGTGTCAGCTTCCCCGCCTTTGATGATAAGGGGAAAAGGTCAACAGCCAACAACTCCGGGCAAGAAGCAAAGGGGAAACAGACATTGACTGTTAATGCCTCGAAGGGCGCATCTGCGCCTACTCAGAAACCTCCACTGGCGCCGAGACCCAAGGAGGTGTATTCATTCAACGACGAAGACACCCTGCAACTCTTTGAAATACTGAAGCAGGGTGACAAAATCAAACTTTCGGACCCAAAGCGGCCCGATGAAGTTGGGAAAGTGGACAACCCGAGGTACTGTCACTACCATCGGTTTGTCGGATACCCGACCAAGGACTGTTACGTCCTCAAAAATTACATCCAGCACATGATCAATGCGGATGTAATCTCCGTCGACTACGAAGAGAAGACGGTGTCAGCTAATGTGGTGTCACTCCAATTCGGTACCTTGCCGCCGACTACCATACAAGATGGCGTCGTCCCCATCCCTAATGCGGCCATGGAGGTGGTGAACTTGCCATCTACCCGTGACAATGCGAGTGGACTCATTCCACTCACCACATCTCAAAGAGAGGTCCTCTGGGTTCATCCCGACCTCGTCTCCGAGGTGACTCAACCGGAGGTACGCTCTACCTCCAAATCAAAAGGCAGGAAGATCAAGTCTTGCCACACGGTCTCTTCTTCAACGGAAGAGGCACTTCCAGTGCAGACGCGTGCACAACAGAACGCTCAGCCCGGCGAAGCTGCTGCCGAGGTGGTACCTCCTGGCACCATCCCTGAGGAGGGCCCGTCTAAACCCTCAGCAGCCAATAAGCAGAAGCAGGTGGAGGCTCGTTTCGACAGACCTCTACGGAAGGAGAATGCTTCGGGGCTAGCCAAGCCCCACAACTTTGACATACTGGCACAACTGGCCAGTACTCCTGCACGCTTGTCTTTGTTTGAACTTCTGCGTCTTTCCAAAGACTCCCGAGAAGCTCTCTGTGAAGCTCTGAAGGATGCTGAATCCTTTCTCAGTCAGGTTAAGCAACCTGAAGACCTCCCAACTACTTGTGCGCACTGTCATTGTGCGGATGAAGTTATCCCAAACATAACTTTCACCCAATAGGACATGCTGCTCAAGCACCACCGACATAACCGACCGCTGTATTACACAGGGTACATCGGTTCAGTCAAGGTGAGCCGGATTCAGATCGATCCAGGGTCTTCCCTCAGCATTATTCCGAAGGCGCTGCTATCAAAACTAGGGATCCCAATGTACCGACTGGCGCCCTCCAACACAACCATCAGTGGCTTCAACGCTAGCAAAAGCGAGCCACTGGGCAAGATCCGACTGAAGTGTCACATAGGCAACCTCAAAACTGAGGTAACTTGTTATATGGTGGACGCCGAGGTCAACTACAACATCCTACTCGGCCGACCATGGCTACATGAGTACATGGTGGTGCCTTCCACGCTCCACCAGTGTATGAAATATGTGTCCACTAACGGCGTCATCCGGACGGAGTTCGCAGACATCGATCCTTTCAAAGGGATTGAAGCTTACTTCACCGATTCCGACTTGTACAAGCCACTTAACGAGGAGGAAGCCAACGATGCTGATGATGAGGCAGAGACGGCAACTGAGCCGGACACGGAGCCTGAGATGAATCCAGATGCCCCACTGAAGATCCGACTGAAGGGCAAACCACCCCAGAAGGTGCCTCCAATGAGCATCAAGCTATCAGGGAAAGTACCGACTCCTGAGGCTCCCCTGAAGATACGCCTCAAGGAAAAGCCGCCTCAAACATTGGTTCCCCTGGTGACAAAATTACAGGGGAAGGCACCACTTACAGGAGGCGCAGTTGAGGCACCTTTGAAGGTGCGTCTTAAGGGCAAGCCCCCGCAGTCATCCAAGATACCAGAGAGGGCTCACATCGCCCTCTCAGACCCCAAAGTCAAAGCTGTGGTGGATTCTCCTGATCCGACCCCAGTGCTTACAGATGAGGAGCTTGGCGAATATATCTCTGTTGATGTAGATGCACCCTCCTTAGACAATGTAATCCCACGGGATAAGATCTCGTATTTTATCAATAATAGAGTGTCTTTTAATTATTCTTGTCTTCCGTAATGGAATGCCATATATACATTAGATCACGCTCTACGGTCGTTGCAAACACAAATAACGACCGTAAATCATGTAAATCGAGTAGTCCCGTCTCAAGGAGTCTGTTTCATAGCCCCTCCTCGAAGTCGAGACGAAGGATCCATCATTTGGGGCAGAGTCGAGCGTCATCAAGACCTTCCGCCACTCGAGCCTGAACCTGATATCGGCAGAGTACAAGTCTATCGGTATACGGATACAGCAAAGCACATCATCCAAAAGATGGGCTACGACCTAAACAGCAACAAAGGCCTAAACTACGGCAAAGGTCGACATCTTCCTCTCCTATTTTCAACTCCCAAAGGAAAGCCGCAAGATTACTATAACAAAACTCGACGGGGGGTAGGCTATGTCACACCACCATCAACTCCAGAGAGTTCAGACGCAGAAGACGTAGAACATTCCCACTCGTCCGAAGCGTCGACTTGGGATTCCGATACCAGTATCGGATCAGTTTTCAGGAAAGTGTTGTCAGCTAACATGACGTCAGCACAACCTCAAAAAGGTAAAGGCGAAGACCAAACGCCGGAATCCTTCGAAGAAGAACCCTGGGCTCAACGCCTAGGAGAGCAATGGGAGTCTCGTTTTGAGTTACGCGAACCTCCCACCGAAGAAGATGTCGAGCAGATCGACCTTGGGGACGGATCTTCTTCCAAACCCATCTTCATCAGCAAAAGCCTAGAAGGAGAAGACCGAGAGGCTTTAATCCAGCTGGCTAAAAAGTATATCGACGTCTTTGCCTGGAGCTACGAAGACATGCTAGGACTCGATCCATAGATCGTAATGCATAGGTTGAACATCTTACCTGATGCCAAACCTATCAAACAACAACAGCGACGTTTCCGTCCGGACATCATGAATGCCATCGATCAGGAGGTGGACAAACTCTTGACTAGCGGCTTCATCCGTGAGGAACAACACCCAGATTGGGTAGCCAACGTCATACCTGTCACCAAGAAGAACGGGAAGATACGAGTCTGTATCGACTTCAGGGATCTCAATTCTGCTTGCCCGAAGGACGAATTTCTGCTTCCGATCACCGATGTGATGATCGACAACACATGTGGCTTTGAACGCATGTCCTTCATGGATGGGTATTCAGGCTACAATCAAATCAAGATGTTCCCCGATGACGCGAAACACACGTCATTCAGGACTCCAAAAGGTGTTTTCTGCTACACAGTAATGCCCTTCGGCTTGAAGAACGCCGGTGCGACATACCAACAAGCTATGAGAACCATCTTCCGTTAACATCTTCGCAAGACAGTCGAATGCTATGTTGACGACATCGCAGTCAAGAGCCGTCTCAAAGGAGATCACCTACAGGATCTGAAGACAGTCTTCGATCTCATGCGGGCACATCAACTCAAAATGAACTCCGCTAAATCCTTCCTGGGGGTTTCTAGCGGCAAATTCTTGGGTTTTGTCATCACGGTGAAATGCATTCATGTTGATCCCGAGAAGACCAAAGCCATCCTTAACATGGACCCTCCGAAGAATCTTCGAGAACTTCGGGGCTTACAGGGACGTCTGGCATACATCCGGAGGTTCATAGCAAACCTCTCCGGTAAATGTCAACCTATTTACTCAGCTCATGAAAAAGGGAGTCTCTTACGTCTGGACAGAGGAGTGCCAAAAGGCTTTCGACGACATCAAAGCCTACTTGACGAGCCCACCAGTCCTGGTGGCACCTGTCGCCGGCAAACCATTTCTCCTCTACGTCCGTGCCATGGATCATTCTCTTGGAGCTCTGCTGGCTCAAAACAGCGATACAGGCTATGAGCAAGAAATCTACTACCTCAGTCGAACGCTCATCGGGGCCGAACACTGGTACAACCCCGTCGAAAAGGAGTACTTGGCTTTGGTGTTTGCCATCCAGAAGACCCGTCATTATATCTCGGGCCAGACAATCTATGTCATTTCCCGAGTCAATCCACTCAGAGTCCTCATGACGAAGCCAGGATCATTGAACTCCCGGCTAGCCACATGGGCGATTTTGCTAACACCATATAATATGGTGTTTGTCCCGCAAAAAGCTGTTAAAGGTCAAGCTCTAGCTGATTTTTTAGCTGCACACCCCATCTCAGAATCCTCAAAGCTCTATGAAGATATCCCGGATGAGGTCCAAGAATCCAACGTCACCGAAGGAAGCTCCGTTTGGCAGATGTTTTTCGATGGCGTTTCGAGAACAGGCCCCAAAGGCCAAATCATCGCAGGAGTGGGGGTAGTCTTAGTCTCTCCCGATCAGTTGGTCATCCAGCGTGCTTACTAACTTTCGAAGCCGTGCTCCAACAATGTTGCCGAGTACAACGCACTCGTCATGGGACTCCAGCTCGCACAACAGCTGGGGGTCGACCATCTGGAAGCCTACGGTGACTCAAAACTCGTCGTGAACCAGATTCGGGGGCAGTACGAGGTTCGCCATGAAGATCTGATCCCTTACCATGAAGTTGCATTGAACATCATTTCAACCTTCACTGGGTTCTTCATCGAACACGTACCTCGTCTACAAAACTTGGAGGCTGACGCTCTGGCTGGCCTCGCAGCCTCATTGGCAGCGCCCTTTGGGACTCAACACTATGTCACGGTAACAGGCCGAGACTTGATTTGTCCTAGAAACAACCTGTGCTTGCGAGTGGCTCACGCCATGCCAACGAACACTGGTGTTAATGTTCGAGACTGGAGGTTCCCGTTCATCGACTTTGTTGTCTATAGAATCCTTCCAGAGGACCCGAAGGAAGCCGTCTCAGTCAGGAGACGCTCTCTTCGATTCTACTACGATACAGCTACTAAAATGCTATACCGACGCTCCTTCGATGGGCTCCTCCTTCGATGCCTGTCCAACGAGGAAACAGCCGAAGCTCTTCAAGAAGCTCATGACGGAACTTGCGGAGCTCATCAATCCGGTCCTAAGTTGCAGGATCGACTGCGATGTATGGGCTACTACTGGCCAACCATGGCCGCCGACGCAGTTGAATATGCTAAGAAGTGTCACGCATGACAACTTCATGCAGACTTCATACATACACCATCTGAACCACTACATCCTACAGTCGCCTCCTGGCCCTTCGAAGCCTGGGGCATGGATATTGTGGGACCTATCACCCCTCCTTCATCAAGAGGACACCGCTTCATCCTGGCCATCACCGATTACTTCTCCAAATGGGCAGAAGCAGTCCCACTGGCGGAAGTAAAGAGCTCCAGGGTGGTCAGCTTTATCAAACACCATGTCATTTACCGTTTCGGAGTACCCCGGCGGATCATTCATGACAACGGTCCTCAGTTTATCAGCCACATTTTTAGCAGGTTCTGTGACAAGAATCGCATTCAAAATGTGGCATCCACCGCCTATAATCCGGCAGCAAACGGGTTAGCAGAGGCGTTCAACAAAACCATCGTCAGGCTGCTCAAAAAGGTCGTGTCATCCAATAAACGCGACTGGGACGAAAAGCTTGGCGAATGCCTTTGGGCCTACCGTACAACGGTACGGACCCCAACAGGCAACACACCATTCTCTCTGGTCTACGGGAGCGAAGCGGTACTGTCTCTCGAGATCCAGATACCCTCACTCCGCGTAGCAATAACAAATAAACTCACAGAAGAGGACAATCAACGTCGTCGTCTGCGGGAACTGGAGGCACTCGATGAGAAGCGTCTCCTAGCTCAACAACGCATCGAACTCTACCAAGCCCGTATATCACAGGCTTTCAACAAGAAGGTCAAACAGAGGACTTTCCAAGTTGGCGACCTGGTTTTAGCAGTCAGAAGGCCAATGGTGTTAACTCACAAGACACCAGGATAGTTCGAGCCCAAGTGGGAAGGGCCTTTCATCATAGAGATGGTATACTCAAACGGTGCTTACCGCCTCGCCAAACCCAATGGAGACTTGTTTATGATGCCCATCAACGGCAAGTTCCTAAAGAAGTACTATTCTTGATATCCTTCAGACATGAACTTCCCCAAAGGGGATCTGTGGGCCCAATCATCGGGACTCACAAACAATCTCCTTCTACAAACTCATCCGCTTCTGGAACCCAGCTGTTCCGTGGCTTCCTTCAGTAGAATCCACATCACCTCTGAGTTGTTCCTCTACACCCTACAAAGCGGAATCTTACGCTACGTAAGCCGACACTACCCTTCATGTTTACCACGTCCACATTACCTCTGAGTGAATATCTCGTACAAACAACCCCTGCGTTGTCGTACATTGATCGCCGAACTTCCACGTCCATATCACCTCTGAGTTGTTCAGCGTATCCCTCAGAATCATTCCTACCACGTCCATCACACCTCTGAGTAGGATGATTCCATCATTTGAACCCTAATGATTGCCACGTCTACGTTACCTCTGAGCAAACATGTCGGTTCCTTCAAACTTATTATCTGTGCCTAAAAACCAAGGTGCGCAAGAGATAATAGGTCCACACAAATCATCAAGTTCATAATAACAAAAATGAACACATCAAAAAAAAAATGTTACGTACTTCTTTATTTTCTAAAAGTGAGAGTACAAAAAACTACACTATCCTCCAGCAAAGGGTTGCAAAAGAACATAAAAAAGGGAAAGGCTACAGTCCCTGAACCTCCCCAGGGTGGGCTGAGAGCTCCCTGACTCGAAGTCTTAGGTCGGCTGTACGGGCCTCTACAGTCGCCAGGACTCGTCGCTCAGCTTCTTGACGCATCAATTCAACAGCCCCAGCGGAAGTATCGCTCTCATGCTTCTCATCAAGCTGTTGTTGCTGCTGCGCCAAGGCAAGAGTCCGCTGAGTAAAAGTCGCTTCTTTCTTCTTGAATGCTGCGTGTTCAGCCCGAATACGCTCGGCATCTAACTGGAGTCAGGCCCGTTGGTCCTCAAGGCGGCGCATTTGGGTGTCGATCTTCGCGATATTAGCATCCAATGCAGCTCGAGTTTCCGCCGTCGTCTTCATGGACTGAGACAACTGCTCTATCGCAGCCTCAGTCTTAGCCACCTCGCGCTCCCAAATGCCCACAGTGGCCTGGTATGAAGACTCGATCTCAGCAATCAGCTTCCCCTTCTTCGTATCTATCAGGACGGAGAGGTCGTTTCGCTGGATGCGCTGAAGTTCCGCGAGCCGCTCGTCCAGCTCGATCACCGAAGCCTCCATTATTTCGGCCATATGGTCGTGGTCTTGGTGAATGCGGATCAGCTCGATACAGGGCATTGCCAGAGTTCTTGCCGTCGCAAAGCTCCCATTGGCATCCATCACAGCAGATACACCCTTCTGCAGTATTTTGTATACCCCCTCGACGAGGAATTTCACATATTCGTCTGCATCCGCCAGGACCTGCGGCGTCATAGCAGGAGTTGGAGGAGCTACTATAGTTAGCGGACCGAAAAAAGATTCGCCAACCTCAACTTACGAGGTTTGAACCTCGGCATCAATGGGTTCTTCATCAACAGGGGCTGGACTGCTAGCTCGAGGAGCCGAAGGAACAGAGGAAGCCCGCACAGGCATCGAAATAGTACCCCAAGTAGGAGGGACAACAGAGGGTTCCACACCCTCGCCCTTCTCAAACCCGAAGAAACCATCGACGTCAACGACCACTTCTTCTACCCCCAACGTTCTATCAACAGCTGGTACCTCCCTTGGCAGAATAGGGAGATTATCACTTGTCTCTTGACCCGCCTCAGCGGTCGTGACCGGCAGACGGGTCTCGTCATCAAGTCCCTCAACAGGGATAGAATCTGTCGCTACCTCCTGATCGGTAGCCGCCTCAACTTCCACGGTTGAAGCCGGGGTAGGACTCGGCAATGATTCAGCCGACCTCCCCTCATCGTGATAAGGAGGGGAATCAACCCTCTCCTCTGTCTCAACCTTATCTATTGCCCCCGCAACAGACTCTTGCAGCCCTGGAGCAACGTCACCCGAAGGCGACGAACTTCAATCCACCTCATCATCAGGATGCCTCGAGTCCGCAGGACCCTCAACGTCCAAAGACTCCACGGCAGACTGTACCTTCCCGGAAGTTGTTGCAACCCCAAAGACAGGAGATACCAAAACCTCCGCAGGAACGTCTTCGGGTCCCTCCTCCACGGGAGACATTATCATCGGTGGAATGCGCTCATCAGAAGAGCCTACCACCTCCTTCGGTTTACTAGCGCCCGGTTTCGAAACACGGGACTTCTTCTTCGACTGCAAGAAGAAAAAGCATAAGTCACCTCAATGAAAAAATGAATTAGAATTACGAAGCACTCCTTACCTCAGCAGGAGCTGATCCCGTTGGCGTTACGAGTGGCACTTTCGTAACCTTTTTTCTCGACCTCTTCGGTACAGAAGAACCAGCTTCTGTGTCAGCCCGCCTCTTTCCAACAGACGGATCTCTCACTGGCGCTGCAGCAGCAGCCCAATATCCCGCCAAATCTGGTGGACGATATGATCGGGCTACCTTCAACATGTTCGTCATGGCCTCCAGCTGAGTTCCAACGATGAAACTAGTCTCCCTGTCATAACCAGGAGACGCAGCATTCATAATGCAATACAGTTTGGCGGTCGGATATAGGATCTGCGGCCGAGGGTTGCGGACTGGCGTAGTAAAACTAACGTTAGTGCATCCAACGTTATAATACTGCCAGCCCCGAGCTCCGTCCAGCAAACTCCCGACGAAGCCTAGACTGCTGCTGGAATTCCGCAACATCAGCTGGGTATAGCCAAATTGACGAGCAAATCGGCTTGGCAGATATGGCTCCAGATAACATTTATTCTGGTTGCGGTAGACCAGGTGAGAAGGCCGGGTACTTTGCAACCAACGAAAACTCCATTTCGGCAAAGTGACTGCATTTTTGCCAGAGTCAACTAAATCTTGGTCGGCCTCGAAATCTTTGAAAATCGGGCCAACCTTGACAATTTCCCACCCCTGAAGGTAGGACAAGACTCTCCTGCAAACGGGGACGCCAGTGTATGACCACTTCCTCTTGTAGAAGCGGCGGATAAAGGCATCCCCTTCAACATGATCCTCCTCCGGACCGGGACTCATCACGTTCGGATGATGCAAAATTAGTCATCCCATAAGATAATGGAAAGACAACTCAGCCTGAGGAAAGTTGTCATTATTACCTTTCTCATGGATCACGTCATCAGCAAAAGACCTCAAACCGCGCAACAGGTTGCACACCATCGCAGGGAGGAGAGCTAAGGGTCGTCCAAAAGCTAACTTCACAGCAGGCAAAATAAGATTCCGATGTACCCTTTCCACAGTACCAGATCCTCCTGTAAACACGCAATCCCGGAAGCCATATCATCAAATAGGCTGTCAATACTGCCTTAGATGACATCTGGTGCCCACAGTGCCAGAAGCAGCTATATGCATCGTTGCCGCTCTCATTCGAACGTGGGGTCCTCTTATCCAGCCGACTTATTTCAGAAGTCACCTCCGCGGGCTTCAGTCCCTGCGGAGTCACAAATCGGATCCTCGAAGGATCCGCTAAATCCTGCTTAAAGACATAGTCCCTCCAAGCAGTTACATGAGGCAGGATCTTGCCCCTATCCCTCCGGTGCATCAGATAATGGTGGCTCGTCACCTCTTTGAATACAGCCATCATCTCCGGGTTCTTATCCTCCAGAACCTGGATCTCCTTATTTGACGGGAAATACTCCTCGTATGGCTCTGAGCCCCAAGGAAGCTTAGACACCTCGTGCATCTCATGGAGAGCCAACCCCAACTCTCCCACCGGAGTGAAAAAGCTGCCAGTATGGGCATTGAATAATTCCAAGAGCGCAAGAAACATAGGCTTATTGAGATCCACGCCTGCCTGTGTAGCCCGAATAGCGGCTGTCAGCCCGATCTCCTTAAGCTCAACTTTGAACCTTGAAAGCACCCAAGTGGTCAACTCGTCCCACCTCGGAATATAGTGACACCAACCCTCGACTCTAAAGCCACCTGTCGGGTACATAACCTTCGATGTCAACATCCGATTTGCAAAGGTCGGGGCACTGAAGGGAAATGTGTCATTTGGAACTTCACTGTAGATGCTCCCGGGACGTAAGGCTCGGTAACTGAACGAGGAACCGGCTCGTGAAGCAGCCAAAGTATCTCGCTGGTTCGAGGTGACATCGATCGAAAGGGTACCTCCCAAGGCCCCTCCTTGAGAAGGAGTAAGCTCCCAACCCATCCTTCTCTTCGAAGCTAAACGATAAAAGGCCGTCAGCGGCAACTGGCGGTCAACCTGCCTCATGTATAGAACCATGCCTTTGGCAGTGAAGAACCAGTCTTCTTTGATCTTCAGTATCTTCGCTTCGGAAGAGACTAGTCGGTCGCCAAACAGAAAGGCAGGTTTTAAGAAAGTCACATCTTCAGATTCAGCAGACCTCAGTTTACCACTCTCCATCATACTCTGGAGGAAAAGTGGCAACTGGTTCTGGATTTGCAGTATTCTCTCCCGGGGTTGGTTCTGCAAGATAGCATCCTTTGCAGGGTTGATCACCGCCTCATCAAAATCAACCCCCATTTGGCAAAGAGAAGCATCGAAGAGGACTTCGTTCAACAGAGGGATCGTCATCGACACTGGCACAACAAAAGTAGAAGTCCGGCAAAAAGACAAAAGGTACAATAGATCGACGCAGCGTCAGGGCATAAACCCATGCGCGTCAGCTTCAGCGCATCACCCATGCGCGTCGGCATTGGAGCTTCGGCACATCAGCAGGGCATAAACCCATGCGCGTCAGTATTGGAGCTTCGGCGCATCATCAGGGCGTGAGCCCATGCGCGTCAGCGAAAAGCTTCGGCGCATCATCAGGGTATAAAACCCATGCGCGTCAGCAAACTAAACCTCGGTGCATGATAAAGGCTTGAGCCTATGCACGTCGGCAGGATAAAACCTCAGCATATCAAGGACAGAGGCCCATACGCATCGGCAGCAAAAAGTTAGAGCACATTAGATAGCAAAAGTTGACACCCACCCGTCACCCCGGGGCGAACATCGGCCAGAGTCGTAAAGGTGGCAGGAGCATCCTCGTCGGCAAACTCTGCCGGCTCTTTTTCCTTAGCACCGCTGCGAGGAGTCTTGGGAGCCATTCTAACAGAGGAAGAAATTAGGGTTTTTAGAAGAACTCTAAAGGAGGCAAAGGCACAGAGCGGAAGAGCTCTCTCTCTCTCCATCTCTCACCTATTTATAGGCCGTGGTCGTACGCGTGAACCGATGACGAGTGATCTAAGCCGTCGCCTCGGGTCTTGTGAAGATAACAGCAGATAAAACCAAAAGATCATCATTAATCTTTTCGGTTACCGAGGCATTATCATATCCATTAAATGAGAAGAGCATACGGCCGAACAGGCATGCGCCCAACAACCATGCGCCCTGATCGCCATGCTTCTTATTCAAAGTATTCCAAAACTTATTCAAAAGTTTTGAAAACTTTGAAGGGGGTCTTGTAGAAGCATGGAATTTCATAACCAGAAAGCCCATGCGCCAGACACTACATGCGCCAGAACTCAAACAGCAAAGTCAATAGCCATAGACATTTGAAGAAGGACTTTTTATTTATATATAAAAGTCTATTACATGTCTAGAAAAGGTTGTACAAAGGAGAATTTCTACAAAGGAAAGATCCTAAGTCTACAGCTAGCGGCCACCATGCTCCTCCAGATAGGCGCAGCAGCCACCATGCGCCTTCAGATAGGCGCAGCAGTCAACATGCGCTGCCAGTTAGGCGCAGCAGATGTCATGTGCCTCCAACCAGGCGCATCCCGCCACCTCTTCAGTAACTCAGTTATGTACGTCCAGCTCAGTTATGTGCATCCCTTCAGCAGTCCAGTTATGTGCCGCTCTTTCAGCCAAGCTCACCTGATAAGTGCTTTTACACAAAGCATTTAACCCTCTGGCTGGAACCAAGGAAGAGAAGAGCACCACAAATCTGTGGCCAGGGGAGGCTTCGAAAGAGCCTCCAAAGACCAAGAAAGTCCGTAATCGAAATACGGCTAAAGGAGCAGCTTTCAGAGTGGACGACACCCACTTTGAAGGAAGAGAGAGCCTAGCACCGCCATTCCGATCTACGGCTCTTCCGGAACAACGGAGACGAGGCCCGAGCATCCCTATCTTTGGATGCAACAGGCACCTTCTGCCCGCCTCGGAAGCCCTCGACTCCGTCTTTTGGATGCAACAGTCACCTTCAGGAGCATCAACGACAACGTGGCGTTTCATCTTCACCCTTGGGAGCACTTCGTCAACAGAATGCACCCGAGAACCCGAGTTCATGTTGGAAAGACGTGAGAGAGTGAGAGGCCAACCTTCTCTCCATGCCACTATTTATAGGCCGGGCAGATCAAACCCATGCGCCAAGTGGATGGCTCTCCGAATTCCGTACAATGAACTCACATTAAATGAATGAACCGGACGCCTCGACTTCAGCCAAACGGCTATTTAAAGGCACTCGAGAAGCGAAACAGTCGTATCACTAAAGATGTGTCGGATGCGCCGGCTGGACAGCGCATCACACCCCTTCAAACATCAAGCGCCTCCAACAGATGCGCCCTGTACCGAGCGTATCACAGGGGATGCGCCCCCATACGTCCCCATACGCTTAGTGGAACGTCAATCGACGCGCCCACTCAGCTGTCTATCGAATGTCACCAACATTAAATGCTGAACTGACAGAGTTGGCAGCACGCCTTCCAAAGTCTGAACGGTTGACAGCTTTTGCAGAAAACGAAGCGTCTACAACGTCAGCATCATCATGACTTTATTCCGACGGCTACTGCCACGTGGCCACTCGACCACCCGCATGCGCCTCCGTGGCCATGCGCCCAAACCCGCATGCGCCTCAAAAGCCATGCACCTCAGACCCTTCACTGATCCCTAAGACAGAAGAAGAGTCTCCAGTTGAAGCTTTGCATGCGCCTCAAAAGCCATGCGCCCCAGACTGATCTCTGATCTCGAAAGACAGAAGGAAAGTCGCTTGCATGCGCCTCAAAAGCCATGCGCCCAGAACCGCTCGTGACTCCTAAAGGTCACGAGCCAAAGTCTCATCATGCACCCAATCCAAGGCGCATCCCACCAAATCATCCCCCTATCAGATCCGAGATCTTCGAGCCATGAGTCGACGACACATGTCCTTTGACTAAACTCATCCAAGATTTCAGCAACAGAAAGATCTTCTCCTCTGCTACGTGCCGGCTCACAACAGCAGTATGAAGAATTCAACCCCGCGAGTAGGGCGCATCATCCATGCGCCTCCATCAGCAATCTCCACGTGGCGTCCCCACGCACCGGCGCATCCTATATATGCGCGCATGAGCAGTCAACCTGCCCAACTATAAATGGAGGGACCATTTCCTTCCTACACACACAGAGATAGACATACGGATAATACAGAGAGAGATCACCAGAGAGGCAGATACAGACACTCAACGTCTTCCTCCTCTCAGCAAGCTCCAGCACCCAGAGCAATCTATACCTTCAGAGAACCGATAACCGTCGTCAGCCCGTCAACGGAGTCAATGCATTACCACTCGCTCCATTGGCACTTAGGACCCAGATTAAACAAAAGTGTACTCCTAGGACTACATCTAAGTCCTATATTATAATACTGTTCTGTTTGTATTAAGATTTGCAATCAAACGATTTTAATGGCAAACAGGTATGTCTAACTTTTTTTGAACTCATTAAGCAAGATTGGAGTTTTGTTCCCATATTCGGGATAAGGGGGTATGTACCGTTAGATTTTCTCTATTTTGTTTTGCTTGATCTATTAATAGTTTCGTCCTTCCTTCTATAGGATAATCACTAATGCTAGCTCTATGAGAGTATTCGTCAATTGGTAACTGTTGTGTACCAAGATGACTCATGGAGTTAGAACGTGATATTCTTACTGTATTAGAAGACGAGGATTCTTCATCCTGAATGGGTCGTCGGTTATTTATAACCGTAGATATAGTATTTCCAGATGCAATGAAGTACTCGATAGGTACTTTTGTTTTTGGTTTAAGAGATTTTACAAACAACTGCATTTCGTTGTCTAATCTCAAATGCTCTAATTTAACTAACCTTGGTTGAATAGTTTTACCTACTCCAACCTCAAAAAGCTTTACCAAATGTTTGGGAGTAATGGACTTGAAGGTAGGGGTATCATTCAAAGCCATACAATGTTCCCATTGTATTTCCAAAACTTTAGATCCAGGCAAGAGTTCTATACCTTGTAGATTAATAGATAAAGTACAAGTTTTTTGTATATTTTCATCCTCAAGACTTATAGAGAAGTCTGGATGAATATTCATTCCAAATAATCTATTTGCTAAATTGGATTTAGCTCCTCCAATAATACTATTTGGAGGATTGTTAATTATACGCTCATCCATACAAACAACTAATATGGGTGTGTCTATTCCAGTTCGGAATAGACCTGTTATTTTTACTTGTATTAACCCAATATGAAGATATCTCATTTTTGGGTATTTCTTTTTCAATTTTTCTATCTTCTTTTTATCTAGAAGACAGAAGAAAAATCTTCTCCTCCACGTAACTCAATGTTTCCTTGCATTCTTTCGAATACATATGTATGTTTATTTAAGAATCTAGACTAAAAAGAAATTGGTTTATATACCTCTTTTTTATCAGAATGAGGTATAGCTTCTTTTAGCTTTTCCAAATCTTCATCAGTAATTTCAAATTGCTCTCCTTCACTACGAGAGAGGCTGGTATTTGAAGTTTTCTATGAAGTTATAGTATTCATATATATCCTGAATTCACAGTATTGTTCATGATAGTCTCTACCTGAGCTACTAGATTCAGGTGGAGGTTCATTAATAGATTTTCTAAGGGGTGGATCAACAACAATAGGTAGATCCTCGTATTTGTGGATTACTAGTAATCCAATTGGATCTCCCCTATCAATGTCATAATCCCCTTCCTAAGTTGTATTTTTGACTGTTATAGTCACATTATGTCGGGATACTGGCTCTATAAAGCCCTGTGTAAGGATTATACCTTTATTTGCATGTAGAGGTATACTATGGATTATTCCATAATATCCTAGAGGTATAAATATTCTTAGATCGAGGCTTATTTCTGCGCTTCGATACCTTTTTATAGTAACAGCCTTACTGGCATATAAAGTATATCCAGCCGAGATACCCTCTTTAATGGGGAGACTCCCCTTATCACTTAGGAGGGTGATCCTAACCTGATTGTAGGTTTTATTTATGGTATTCATATTTATTTTAAGGTGCTCAAAAGAGTTGCAGAGATCCTCATCCGAATCTCCTGCATCCTTTGAGGATACGCTCATAGATTCTATCTCATATAGTGACGAGGCAAATGTATCGCTGCTCATTTCGTCAATAGTACCAGTATGTATTCCATATTCTTCAAGGTCACTGATAATAATGCTGCTAATGTTTTTAGGACAATCATTAGCAAAATGACCTTCTTTATTACATTTAAAACATTTACATCCTTTTCGAAACTTTTTCTTTTTAATAAATTTTCTTTTTTCAAATTTCTTCTCGGTTTTGAATTTCCTTTTGAAATTCGGTTTCCATTTTTTCCGAGTGATTATATATTTCTTCTTTCTAAAGGTCTTACCCTTTTTATTTCTGAGCCATCTCTTTTTTGACCCTCTATATTCGGGTGGACAGCCGAACTGGTAATTAATATCTTCGTCATATTTGGAACAACATCTATATCCAAGTACGAAATTTTTTATATATTTATCTATTTGAGTATGTGCCTTGGCCTGCTCACAGGTTTCTTCCATGGCACTCATACAGGCTCGTTTGAGCATTCCCGTAGAATGCACTCCGCCTCTAATCTTATCATACATTTCTTTAATTATATTATTCCAGGGATAAGGTATTTTAACAAAAAATCCTTTAATCTAAAATTCTTTATGCTCTTTACTACTTAGGTGGAAGATGAGGCCAATATATTTGGTCACAAACTCTTCTAACATACAAATATCACATAAGATCATTTTATGTAATATTTTATCATAATCCTTTGTAGCACTGGGATCTTACCCCGTAAAATCTGCCACTACGTATTCTAATAATTTATTTAGAGCGTCAAATTTATTTTTCATAGCCAGCACATTGGCGGATGCTTCAGGGTTAAGGGTTTCAAAATTTCGTAGCCAGGCAATACTATCTCCCTGCCAGTGGCTAGTAGCATAGTGAATAAATCCTCCAGTAGTCGTATCGGGAGG
Source organism: Iris pallida (assembly GCA_029216955.1). Classification (NCBI taxonomy): domain Eukaryota; kingdom Viridiplantae; phylum Streptophyta; class Magnoliopsida; order Asparagales; family Iridaceae; genus Iris; species Iris pallida. The sequence continues at coordinate 28,284 of JANAVB010001022.1, forward strand.
CAAGAAATATGCCATACCACCCATTCTTTGACACCAATTCGATATATATTCACCCATACGTTTATGAGAAATATTATCGATATTGAAAGTCAACCCATCATCTATAGATGGTTTATCTTGATAGGTTTTCTTAGTGGTTGCATTTAACCTTATCCAATCCTTGCATTTTTCCTCGTTAAACATCCAAGTAAATAGGGAAGGTTCATCCAAAGATACATTAGCACCTCTCATAAGTACTTCCGGAGGTGGATTTATTGCTCCTGGATGGGTCATGGGTTCAGCACGTACGATAAGAGAGTCGTTGCTGCCCTGAACCTCTTCAATAGTTCTAATGTTCAGAGTCTCAGCTTCATCATCTGATGATCCTGAGTCTGAATTATTCGTATATTTCCATCTAAAGAAATCTATGGCTCTAGAATGTTTATCATAGTAAGCATAAACATCCTGGCTTTCGATTTCTCAAGATAACTCCTTTTGTTGGAGTCTAAGGAAGGTTTCGTAATATTCTTTGTTTATTTCATTTATAGGAACAGTATTCTTTCCCTCAGATGAAAGCCTCAGCATATTAATGCTGTTTGACCAACGCCATTTGGCTGTCTGAACAACAGGTTTTGGAGTTGGTTTACCGGTTGAGCTTTCGGCTTCAATGGGAGTCTTTCCCAAGCTTTTAAGCTCATTCTTGATATAAAATATTTCCATCCCAATATCATTAACCTCTCTTACGATATTATGCATATCGTTATATATAGATACTAAACTGTCTACAAGGTAATTGTAGATCCCATTTTCTGGGTTCTTGTGAGAGGGTAGATGAACAATATGTTCATAACCCGTTAATTCAAACGGACAGTGATGTCCTGCCGAATGAATAATATTCTCGGCCTTAGCCGGAACGTTTTCTCCCATCTCAGGGGGTTGTTCTTGAGTAGAGAGGCTAAAAGTGGTCTAGATAAGTTTCAACAAAAATATTCTTAGATCTAAGAATTGGCTCGCTTTGACCCTTAGTTCTACGGCTTGACATAGCTCCCCTACGTTCTCAGACCCTTTATCCAAGAACTACCGTAGTTTTCTGGCAGGGTTAGGCCTCAACAAATGACCACAAGCCTAAGCTATCGCTTCATAGAACCAGAGCACAGCAGTGGTTCGTTTCCTAAACCATGCGTAAGAGCTTCTTCATAGATCTAAACTTTATTCTTGTTGAAATAATATATCCACTTTCTAACATCCTACTCAAGAACAAGTACTTAAGCTATCATGAGAATTAAAAGACAAAATAAAGATAAGAAGTAAACTTACTAGAACACCAGGAATTTTATTGAACAAGGCTCTGATACCAGCTACTAACAAGCTTCGTCTCCATGGGAATTTTTGGAGGAAGAGATACCAGATACACCTGAAGAGGTGCCAGACATGCCATCCGAGACGGTTGGGTCTCTCTTGTTAGTAGCTGGTACCAGACCCAACCGTCTCGGATGGCGTGTCTGGCACCTCTTCAGGTGTATCTGGTATCTCTTCCTCCAAAAATTCCCATGGAGACGAAGGAGGTTGCTGCACCGTAGGAATTGAGACCTGTGCATGAAACTTCTTTGCATTTTTATTGTTAATTTTACATAATTTACAGAAATGCCACCCAACACGTTTTCGGTAGCGCTTAAAGACTTCTTTGAAGGTGGTTTACTTCAACATAGGTCCACCATGCTTCAATACTCAGTCCATCTCTTCTTCTTCAGAAGAGACTTTATCCTGAGCCTGCTGCCCAATGGGTCCAAGGTTCATACATCCGACGAACTCCTGGATCAGCATATGCTTGAGATCATCTTGTATCGGAATGTTGAGATAATCCGCCAAGATGATATTATCCTTGATGGAGAGTAGGGCGAGCTCTTCAGGGAGCTTAGCAAATTCTCTGAAAAACTCGCAGGCAGCGCCATGTCGCTCTTTTTCTTCATTGAAATCCTCCCTCTTGAATTGAGAGAACTTCAACCCTGGATCTCCCTCATGCCTTCGGAGCTCCCAAATCTGATAGGAGGGAAAGCATTTAATGTACCTCCTTTCTTCCCAGATGCTCCAGATGGTGAATCTGAACTGCTTCTGGAAACGGCTGGTGTGCGAGAGGGCCGCCTCCCAACAAATCTTTGGGATAGTCTTCTCGTAGAGCTCCACATCCGAAGTGCTGATAAAGACTTCATGAACTAGCCCTTTTTTAATCTGGGCCTCAAACTTTACTATTTCTTGGAAACATACAACCAAGTGTAAATTTCCATATTTACTACATATAATTTCTTCATTTTTAAAATATTTGACAACGCTTGAATCATCTAAGCGCTTAAAATATGTCAATAGGCGAGATTCTTCTGTAAGTCCCTGTTGGTACATGGTAATCATTTTTTGAACCATGACCTCAGACTCAATATTCAGGAGTTTTTCATCCTTTAAATCCAACGTGGTGAAGAAGGTCAGAACGTTAGACATTCTGAGATTCACCAAGTCGTGGCTATTTATTTGCTTTAATATTTCCTTTAGCTCTCTATGTTCAGAGCAATTTCCCTGAAAAAGATCTTTCTCCCTTGATATGAGTGCGGGAGATCTTGAGGTAGAGCTATATGAAATTAACTGAGTGGCCCTTTTCTGGACGTCAGTCAACTTGGTGTTTAGCTGTATAGCGCTATTTCTCGAGATTATATACTGCTTCTCGAGCTGAGAGAGCCAAAAACATGCTCCCTTAGTGTCGTTAGACTGAATAGCTCTGTAACAGCCATGGAACAGATCCCAAGAGCCCTTGTCAACTCTCTCGAGATCTTGATTATTCCAATTTTTTAGCATTGCAGTGGCAAAAGTCTTCTGAGGTAGCTTTCGTGGTCCTTCCCAGATCTTGCCTTTCGCCTGCTGTGCCTGTGTAGCAGTGGCTTGGTTTGTCTGACTGTTCGTAGGGGCCTGTGGGGCCTGCGGGTTGTTCACCCTCTGGCTATTCGCCTGTGGACTGGTGCCAGTCCCTGGAGCTGGGCTCTTCGCCTTTTGTGCTCCCGAAGAAGAGGCTCCCGCCATGGAAGTCTCTGCTCTGGCTTTTTTGCCAGCAACCTTGGTGAAGGCGTCCTCGGTGCTCATTTGTTCGAACACCCGGCGCATCTCAAGGAAGTCGTCTTCATCCATATTTTATATCCTGGTCAATGTATCAGCAAGAAAATTAGTATAGCCAGGAATATAAATCACCTCATAATTAAATATTTCTAAATACATTGCAATTCTAATTCTCCTGAGATTTTCCTCAGGATTATTAATAGTCTTTTTCTTTAGAAACTGAGCCACCGATTTATTGTCAGTTTCAATAATAAAATTTCTGTATAGCAGATATATCCTTAGGCTTTTAATGGCTAATTTTACTGCCAATAGCTCTTTATCATAAGTAGCATATTTAATTTGAGTTTTGGTAAATTTTCCTGATGTATAAGCTACTATTTCTTTTTGTTTTACAATGAGTACTCCTGCCCAAAAAAGATCAGAAGCATCGGTCTGCAAAACAAGTTTTTCGTTATCAAGTGGGAAATAAAGGATTTTTTGATCCTTAACTAGTTCCTTTATTTTTGCTATTTCATCCTTTTCATCTAGTGAAAGGGAAATAGGAATTCTACTAGTATCCCACTTGCGGGGATGTTCTCCCGTATCTCGTTTATTCTTTGCTTGTTCAGCAGCAAGCTTGTCTTGTAATTTCTCAACCCTAGCAGAAAGATGAGGAATAAATTTTCTGCCATAGTTAAGTAATCCCAAGAAACTCTGAAGTTCTGTAAGAGTTTTAAAGTCTTCAGAAAAATCTTTTATTTTAGTATATATATGTTGCTATAGTTCTATTTGACCATTTTTAACTATCTTTCCTAAAAAATCAATCTCTGTTTTGAACAGTTCGATTTTCTTTGGACTTAGAATAATACCGTTATCTAGTAGTAGTTTTACTACTGATAGTAGATGTTCCTTGTATTCTTCAGCGGTCTTGGAAAACGTAAGAATATCATCAATATATACTACAACATAGTTTAAATGTCCAAATATGGAATTCATCCATTTTTGAAAAACTTGCGGAGCATTTTTTAGTCCAAAGGGCATAACAAGCCATTTAAAATGTCCCTGGGGACAACTGAACGCTGTTAGCTCAATGGAAGCTTTGTCAGCAAGTTTTATTTGCCAAAAACCGGATTTAGCATCAAACTTACTATAAAACTTAGCTCCTTGTATCTGTTTTATAAGATTTTCAGCTGAAGGGATAAAAAACCCATCAAATTTAGTATAGCTATTTAGCTTTCGATAATTAATAACCATTCTAGCTTTTCCTCGTTTGATTTCAGTATGATTCCTAACTAGGAATGCCGGAGAGGAGTGAGTGCTAGAACTTTTTTGTATTAGTTTTAGACGAAGTAACTCGTCTATCTGTTTAGCAAATTCCTCTTTGCCTGTAGGAGAAACCATAATGCTATTGACTCGTACTTTGGAGTCTTTATGTATATCTAAGAGCTCAATTTTGCAAAAGCGAGGAGCTCTATCGAACCATTTTAATGGATTGTCAGAATATAAAGGTTCCAACATTCCATGGATAACCTTTTGGAAATTATTTTCCGCAGGAAGTGTATACGTACAAATCTTGTCATTTTCGGTATTGTTAGTATTATTATTATTGCACCGACAGGCAAATCCGTCAGTGGGACCCAGAGAATCGTCGTTCTCCACTGACAAATTTTGACAGCTGGGGAGAATGGTAGGAAATTATTTATCGGGACCCACCATAAAGATAAAGCAGATTCCTTCCCATCTACACCGATGACGTGTTATGCAATGTGTTAGGATGATGTGACATAAAGATGGGTTATACTTATCCTCTTTGAGGAGCTGTGATTCCCGGTATGCTCTAACAGGCTGAACCGGTAGTAAGTTTCGACCCCCATAAATAAGGGTGTGTCTTAGAAGGGGGCAACGAAAACTAGAGGAGTCCTTTGGTATTGTAAAGTTGCAGTGCTTTTAAGGTTTTTAAGTGTTCTTGTTTCAGTGTTTTCAAAGATAGACTTGCGGTCAGATACCACCAGATCAGAGTCAGAGAGCAGGACATCCCGAAGACATCGTTTAGATCGAGGTATGGATATTGGGAGTTCCTCGTTATGTCCTTTGGAGCGACCAATGCGCCGGCTGTATTCATGGACCTCATGAATCGTATTTTTATGCCCTACTTGGATCAGTTCGTGATCGTGTTCCTATATAATATTTTGGTCTACAGCAAGAGCGAAGCAGAGCACGAGCAGCATCTCAGAATCGTCCTTCAGACGCTTAGGGAGCACCAGTTGTACGCCAAGTTCAGTAAATGCGAGTTCGGGCTTGATCGCATTTCGTACTTGGGTCACATCATTACTCAAGGAGGAGTGGAAGTAGATCTCCAGAAGATTATGGCTATCGAGACTTGGCTAGCACCTAGTTCAGTGGCAGAGGTTCGCAGCTTCCTTGGATTGCCCGGCTACTACCGGCGATTCATTTCAGATTTTGCAAGGATTTCAGCGCCGATGACCCAGTTGACCCGCAAGGATGTACAGTTTGCTTGGACAGCAGAGTGCCAGGAATCATTTGAGAAGTTGAAGCGAGGCTTGATAACGGCTCCCATTCTTACACTTCCAGATGGGTCCGGAGGATTCATAATTTATTGTTATGCTTCAGGCAGAGGATTGGGGTGTGTCTTGATGCAGCATGGGAAGGTAATATCTTATGCATCACGCCAACTTCGTGACCATGAGAAGAGTTACCCGACCCACGACTTGGAGCTAGCAGCAGTAGTATTTGCACTTAAGTTGTGGAGGCACTACTTGTACAGAAATAGAGTGGAGATATTTACTGATCACAAGAGCCTGAAGTATGTTTTCACCCAGAAGGACCTTAATATGCGGCAGAGAAGATGGCTCGAGCTACTGGTGAACTACGATGTGGATTTGCAGTATCACCCAGGGAAGGCCAACGTTGTAGCAGATGCGTTGAGCCGGAGAGCCGGAGTTTATTTCCTAACGGTGCAACCAGAGTTATTGGCAGATTTTTAGAAGATGGGAATTGAAGTGGTTCTTCCTTCCAACGTGGCATTGATGGCCAGTCTACAGGTTTAGTACAGCATAGTTGAGAGGATCCGGATGGCGCAGTCTACATATTCCAAGCTTCAGTGGCTCAGAGCAGAGTATGAGGCAGGAAGAAGGCCAGAGTTGTGCATTCATGAAGATGGTACACTTCGACACGGCTCTCGTCTTTGTGTACCCAGTGAAGATATCAGACAGGAAGTCATGGCAGAAGCTCACAGTTCACAGTATTCTATTCATCCCGGTGGCACGAAGATGTACCGTGATATCCGTCAGCACTTCTGGTGGAATGGCATGAAGAGGGAGATAGCCCGGTTTGTCTCTCGGTGTTTGCTTTACCAGCAGGTTAAAGCTGAACATCAGAGGCCCGCTGGACTTCTTCAGCCCTTGCCGATTCCAGAATGGAAGTGGGAGCATGTGACCATGGATTTTGTGACTGGATTGCCTAGATCCCCAGCTGGCCGAGATACTATTTGGGTTATAGTTGACCGGCTCACGAAGGTGGCTCACTTTCTTCCCTTCTGAGTTGGTCAGTCTATGGCTCACTTGGCAGAGATGTACCTCAGGCAGATTGTCAGGCTTCACGGTGTGCCCGTCAGTATTACCTCAGACCGAGATTCAAGGTTTACGTCACACTTTTGGCGTAGCTTGCAAGAGAGTTTGGGAACTCGGCTCCAGTTCAGTTCGGCATATCATTCGCAAACAGATGGTCAGTCAGAACGCACAATCCAGACTCTTGAAGACATGCTGAGATCTTGTACGCTCGACTTCGATGGTTCGTGGGAAGATCACCTGCATCTTGTGAAATTCTCGTACAATAATAGTTTCCAGGCCAGTATCCAGATGGCTCCGTTCGAGGCTCTGTATGGTAGGAAGTGCAGATCCCCGCTAGCATGGGATGATGTCGAAGAGAGGCAGATGCTTGGTCCAGAAATGATTGCCCAGACGATTGAAGTGGTCAGAAGAATCAGAGATCGTCTTCGAGTGGCCCAAGATCGCCAGCGGCATTGGGCTGATGCTTATCGACGTCCCTTGGAGTTTGCTATCGACGACCATGTATTCCTTAGGATCTCACCTAACCACGGCGTCATTCGCTTTGGCGTACGGGGAAAGCTTAGTCCTAGGTATATAGGGCCGTTTGATATCCTGGAGCGAGTAGGAGATGTATCCTATCGTCTTGCTCTTCCACCGTCGCTAAGTGAGGTGCATGATGTATTCCATGTGTCCCAATTACGACGGTATATCCCGGACCCGAGCCATATCCTAGACCATTCGGAATTGGTTGTTGGTACCAACCTTTCGTATGAGGATAGGCCCGTGTCTATATTGGACCGGAGAAAGAAGATACTCAAGAACAAGACTATTAACTTAGTCCGTGTTGCTTGGGGTCATCACTCTCTCGGTAAGTCAACGTGGGAGCGTGAGGATGACATCCGATCGCGATATCCCTACCTGTTTGACTCATAAGGTATAATGTCTTCCTTATGCCTTATGCCTTCCATCCTTGCTTACATGCGTGATTATTTGATTGACTGCTTAGCATAGCTTGCATATAAATAAGTATGACTTGTCCTTGTCTCTCTAGCCTCTTAAATTAAATTCCGAGGACGAAATTCTTTTAAGGTGGGTAGAGTTGTAACACCCATATTCTGAATACATATTTTGTCAAGTTTGCATGTATTTCAGACCTGTATTTATTTTCTCGGATTTTGGCATATACTTGTAATTGGCTTGACTTACAGATTTTGTTTCTCGTAATTGGGTTTTACCTGTCTTGGTTTATTTTGTGGAGGAGAATTGGTTTGATTTGGTTTGGTTTGGTTTAACATGCATTTGGAACACCTTAGCCTATGCTCCATCCCCAACACAACACAACCACCCTCATTAAAACTCCATCAACCTTTTCTCTCTCCACATAACTCTTTCATTTATTTTCTCCATCTTCTTCTTCTTCTTCCTTCCTCTACACAACTCACCAACACCCATAGGCAAGTGCACCTTGCCACCACATGAGAACCACATTTTATTTGTTCATTAGCTAGATTAGGCCATGGTGATCAACATTAGTGCTTGACATTTTGTGATTTGGAGTCTCTATTGTTCTAGATCTAGGTTTTAACTATTTTCGGATTTACATGGTTTTGATCTATTTTGGTTGGATTTTTGTGGGTTTTGATGCTTCCATGTGGAAGAGAATTCAATTTTACTCAAGTTAGACCTTTGAAAATCTAGATTTGGCTTTGATTTGAAAAAGATATGAAAATTTGAATTCTTGGTGTTCTTGGTGTTCTTCTCGGCCTGGAGTAGCAGGCTGCAGCCTGCACTCTTTAGCGCAGTGCTGGACTGCACATCCTCCTCTCGACCTGCACTCTTTAGCACAGCGCCGACCGTGCTGCTTGCCCCTTGGCGAACTGCGCTCAGCGCCATGCGCCAACCCTTCCTGCGCACTTCACCCAGCGCAGTTCACTCCTGCGCAGTCTACTCATGCGCAATCCACCCCTGCGCAGTTCACTCCTGCGCAGTCTGCTCATGTGCAATCGAACCCTGTGTACTTCACTCCTGCACAATCTGACCCATGCTTCATCCCTCCTGCGTACTTCACTCATGCGCAAATCTGACTCCTGCGCAGTTGACCCATGCGCCATCTGCCCCTGCGTCTTGTGCCCCTGCGCACTTGGCACCCTGCACAGCTGACACCCTGCGCAATCCAACCCCTGACCCCTTGCGCAAACCATTGGCTCTTGGAGTTTTGGTTTTATTTCTTTAAGCTTGGCTCTTCTATAGCCCTGTATATTGATATTTTATTAGATATTTTACGCCCATGGCATTGGCTCTTGGAGTTTTGAGTTTTGTCATGAACTTGATTTTACTTAATATGTTTGGAATGACTATTGTACATGGCATGGTATGACAAGGAACTAGCATAACACGACAGTGACCCATAGTGGTGCACTCCTGACATGACCAACCTGACATGATAGTGGCCCGTCGTGGCGCACTCCTGACAAGTACCCTGACATGATTTATCTTGATGCTGTTGCGACGGCTAACTTGACTCGTATAATCAACTTGACGCCGTGGGTGTTCCTGCTTGCTTGCTTGTGCAATCCACTTGTCTTGTCTTGCATCATGTCTAGGACGTGACTCCCTGGTTACCCACGGTCAGGGATTCGCACTGAATATGGATTAGGCTAATGACTAGATCAAACTATAGTTCATGGAGAATTTTCAGTCACAGGCAATCTCGTTATCTGGGCGCTCTTAATTGGACTTGTAGCTTGCCGATGAGTAGAGCACATTTCCAGCGCACTGTCATGTGTTGCACCCTCTAAGTCACCTAAGGGTATATCGTCTCCGGGGCGATGTATCCAACCATACTCTCAACCCGCGGAAGGATAACTGGATAGTCTGCAGGACTTGGGACTGGAAAATTCTTATTGCATCTTGTTAGTAATTAGGCTTGTGACAACCCTAGTTAGTTAAAGTAGTAAGCCATAGTAATTGCTTGGCCGCTTGTGAATGAATGATGTCTAGCTCTGTCTAAGTCTTGTCTAGTCCCTGTACCTGGTATTCCTGAACATGATCGTTTTACTTGCTTTAACAATAATTGGGTAGAGACAAGGAGCTATTCAGGCGAAGGGTTATAACCCTGGTCCTTGTTTGGTTTACGGGTTGTAACCTGGTTTCCAGAATGGTTCCACGTCCCTAGTCGTTTATTGTCCTGACGTGCTCTTTATTACTTGTACTTTTATTTCGTTTCTTATGTTCTGATATGCTGGCTTTTGTTCTTATTTTGTAGCCTCCTTTGTGGCACTTGCTCTTTATGGGGTTTGACCCAGCTGGTTTTGTGTGGCCAGATTTCGGAGCAGCTCCCAAGGATCTACCGAACCTCTAGCCCGATGGTAGCGACTAGAAGGAACTCGGACTACGAGTGGGTTTTCTATTTTGTTTCGCTCACTCTATTGTAAATTTATTCTTTTGAGGCGTTTAGCCGACGAGCACCTGTTAGCTCGATGCACTTTTACTTACTGTCTGCCTACGGGCTGTAAACATGATTAACAAATCCTAGGGTTGATCATGTATGACTTAACTCTTGCTAGTCCTAGCATTTTGTACGACTAGCTTCATGATCAGCTGATATGTAATATTTGGGACGCCTTTTATTGTATATTTGGTGGTCAAACATCTTGTGATTATACTACTTACTTGAGATTGAGACAGTAGGCTTGACCTTAAGAGACTGTTGGCTTGTAGTAAACCCTCATATCTAGACAGCCGTGACCGTATAACGAGATGGACTTCATTTCAATATACGTAGCTGGCTATGTTCGCCCCCGCTCTCCAGTATTCTGGTTCTGGGGCGTGACAGTACATGCGGCAGTTCGTTGACGAGAACGTGTACAACTACGTTGCCAATATTGAGTATGCGAAGACGTTATAGGATAAGCTGGAATCTTTGTACGCGAAGAAGATCGGGGTAAACAAGTTGTTCCTGATCCGGACGATGATGGGTCTGCGGTACAAAGATGGGGCATCTATTACAGATCACTTGAGTGATTTCTAGGACGTGGTTGACCAGCTATCCTCGATGGGAGTCAAGTTCGACGACGAGGTTCAAGGACTATGGCTGTTGTATACATTGCCAGACTCGTAGGAGACCGTACGAGTATCTATGATCGCTTCTGCTGCAGAGGGCGTGGTCAGTCTGGAGTTTGCCAAGAGCGGGATACTGAATGAAGAGATACGGAGACGTTCTCAGGGCACTTCATCCACATCCCATCACTCTGAGGTACTAGTTTCAGAGAGCCACGGAAGGGGCAAAAGCAGGGGTCCAGGTGGTGGCAGAGACAAAAGCAGAGAAAAGTCCAAGGGTCGGTACGAGGACTCGGAGTGTTACCACTGTGGTAAGAAGGGCCACATCAAGCGAAACTGTTTCGCTTGGAAGAGAAAGAAGAATGGCGACAAGGGGAAGCAAGATGAGAACACTGCAGCAGCGGCTTCAATACATGGAGGTGATGTGATCGTCGTAGGTGATAAGGTTGTCACAAACCTCACCTGCGATGACAATTCTTGGCTGGTGGACTCAGGAGCTTCAGCGCATATGTATCTCACAACAGGGCACTATTTGCCACTTACACGACAAGCGACTGTGGAGTATTGAAGATGGGCAATGGAGATATGTCAAAGGCGATTGCCGTTGGAGATGTGCATTTGAGGACGAAAATGGGTGCAGTTCTTATTCTCAAAGATGTTCGTCATGTCCCTGATATCCGTTTCAACCTGGTATCGGTTGGAAGGTTGGATGACGAACAATTCTTCGTCTCTTCGAAAATAGTCAGTAGAAGTTTTCCAGAGGTTCGATGGTGATTGCCAGAGGAAGCAAGAAGTCTGGTCTCTACTGTATGGAGGAAACCGCACAGGGGGCACAGGAGGTGAACGCAGTCAGTGATGCGTCTACCGAGTTGTGGCACAGCCGGCTCGGCCATATCAGCGAGAAGAAGATGAGCTACTTGGTGAATAGGAAGGTGATTCCAGGGCTCAAGTCTACAAAGTTGGAGAAGTGCACGCACTGCATAGCTGGGAAGCAAAATATGGTGTCTTTCCAAAGTCACCCAAGTTCAAGGAAGTCGGCGTTGCTCGAGTTGATTCACTCGGATGTCTGCGGACCTATGAAGATAAAATCTATTGGTGGTGCTTCTTACTTTATAACTTTTATTGATGACTGTTCCAGGAAGGTTTGGGTCTATGCCTTAAAGACCAAGGATCAGGTGCTGCCCACTTTTAAAGAGTTTCAGGCCTCTGTTGAAAGAGAGACGGGCAAGAAGTTATTGTGTGTTCGGTCCGACAACGGTGGCGAATACATTGGTCCCTTTGATGCGTATTGCAAAGAGCAAGGGATACGACACCAGAAGACTCTGCCCAAGACACTTCAGCTCAATGGTGTAGCGGAGCGCATGAACAGGACACTGATGGAGAGGGTGCGGTGTTTGCTGTCAGAAGCAAATTTGCTAGGCAGTTATTGGGGTGAGGCTCTTTTCACAGCTGCTTATGTTATTAATTTATCTCCTAGTGCTCCTTTGCAGGATGATATACCTGACAAAGTATGGTACATCAAAGAGCCGTCATACAATCACCTGCGAGTGTTTGGCTATAAGGCCTTAGTGCATGTACCGAAGGACAAGAGGTCCAAACTTGAGCCGAAGATGAGGCGATGCGTCTTTGTCGGCTACGGTCGGGATGAGTTTGGCTATAGACTCTACGACCCGGTGGGAAGAAAGCTCTACAAAAGTAGGGACGTAATATTCGTCGAGAATCAGACCATGACCAACACTCAGGATTTCGAGACACCTTCTGAGGCTGAAGAATTGCCTGAGTTAGAGTTATTTCGCTTTGAGCAGTTTCCAGAGGACATCACAGAGGATCTAGTTATGGGGGAGCCAGTGCATGGAGTTGCTCCCAACCTTGATCATCAGCTTGCTGATGGTGGTTAGGGTATCCCTCAGGAGGATGACCATGCCTGAAAGGCAGTTCATGAAGGGGAGGAGACTGTTGTTATACAGCCAGCACCAGTGGCTCCACTGAGAAGGAGCGACAGAGAGCGTCGACCATCTACGAGATACTCACCGGGTGAGTATGTGCTATTGACTGACGGAAGAGAGCCCGAAAGTTTTGCAGAGGCTATGGAAGACGAACACATGCAGGAGTGGATGGAGGCTACGCAAGAGGAGATGAGTTCTTTACACGCCAATTCCACTTATGAGCTGGTGCAGTTGCCAAAGGATAAGAAGGCTTTGAAGAATCGATGGGTGTTTAGAGTGAAGCAGACGGATGATGCTACTCGCCCTCGATACAAAGCAAGGCTGATAGTTAAAGGCTACGGTCAGCAGAAAGGCGTAGATTATGATGAGATCTTTTCGCCTGTCGTCAAGCATTCGTCTATTCGTGTGGTGCTAGCATTGGCAGCCAGTCTCGACTTGAAGGTCGAGCAGATGGACGTGAAGACGGCATTCCTCCACGGTGATTCTGTGAGAAGGGCAAGTCACATTTGGTTTGCCGGTTGAGGAAGCGCTTGTATGGTCTGAAGCAGGCTCCGAGGCAGTGGTACAGAAAGTTTGAGTCGTTTATCGGGGAGCATGGTTATGCACGGACGACGTCGGACCATTGCGTATTTGTGAGGTACTTTGCCGAGGATGATTTCATCATTTTATTGCTCTATGTTGATGACATGCTATTAGTGGATCGGAATGCCACAAGAATAGTGGATTTGAAGCGCCAACTGGACGTGGCCTTTTCTATGAAGGATTTGGGTGCAGTAAAGACTATTCTTAGGATGGAGATCAGCCGAGAGAGAGTCCAAGCTGCTACACTTGTCCCAAAAGAAGTACATTCACCGGATACTTCAGCGTTTCGGGATGGACGGGTCGAAGAAAGTGAGTTGCCCCTTGTGGCCCACTTTAAGTTCACTGAGGAGCAGTGTCCATCTACTGAGGACAAAAAAGAAGATATGGAACGGGTTCCATATGTCTCAGCTGTGGGAAGTCTTATGTATGTTATGGTGTGTACGAGGCCAGACATCGCTCATGCAGTTGGCACAGTTAGCAGGTATCTTTCAAATCCTGGAAGGGTACATTGGAGTGCGGTTAAGTGGATTCTACGATACCTTCAGGGCACTGCCGATTGGAGACTTTCTTTTGGTGGTGACGAGCCGAAGCTGATTTGGTATACCGACGCTGATATAGCTGGAGATATAGACACGAGACGATCGACTTCGGGCTATGTGATGATGTTTGCTGGAAGAACGGTATCGTGGTAGTCGCGATTGCAGAAGTGTGTTGCCTTGTCGACGACAGAGGCAGAGTACATTGCGGCGACGGAGGCTTGCAAGGAGTTGCTGTGGATGAAAAAGCTGTTTCAGGAAATGGGGCTGAAACAAGAGCATTATACTTTGCTTTACGACAGTCAGAGTGTTATTCACCTTGTGAAGAATCAGACCTTTCATAGCCGGTCCAAGCACATCGAGACTCGGTATCATTAGATACGGGATGTGGTTGAGAAGAAGGACGCGATGCTTGAGAAGGTCCATACTGATGACAATGGAGCGGACATGCTCACGAAGGTTCTACCAAGGGGAAAATTTGAGTACTGCAGGCGGATCGTCGGGATGACGAGTTCCTCCACCTAGTTGTGAAGGAGGAGATTTTTTGGAGTGGGTGGGGTTCCCAACCTATGTGGAGAATATCCCGGTGAGCGACGAGCGCTATCCGTGTGTCGGAGAAGCTCGGGGAGTGCATGGATCCTATTTTGGAACATATATGGTAAGGAAATATATGATTGGATTTTCATATTTACTTTGATTATATATTTATGATTGGACCCTTCATATAGTAGCTTTCCATATAATTGGGCTTCCAATTATGGCAAACCAATTATGATTGGATTTCCATTAAATATATGATTGATGCATGTTAGAAGTTTCCATATATATATTGGCCTTCCATGTATGGATTACCAAGGACTTATAAAAGAGTGATGCATGCTAGTTGTAAAATCATCTCAAAAACAAGAGTGCTTTACAATCTTTGAGAGAGAGAGAGGATTAAGGACTATTGTGAAGGAGAGATTGCTTCGAATAATTTTTCGGCGTCTCTTGTTCTTCGGAGTCCGCAATCAAAAAAAAAATTCTTTCAAGGGAGTTGTGGTGATCCGTGTTGGATCGGGAGGAGCTTGTAGAGGGTGTATTCTCTTTATTCCATTAGTGGAGGTTCTTTAGGGTTGGACTCCGATCGTCCCGTGGTTTTTTTTCGCAAAGGTTTTCCACGTCAAAAATCTTTGTGTCTGCGATTGTGCTTGGCGTTTTTGGTTTGTGTGCTTTTGCTCGGTTCTCTCGCAGGACTTTCTGGTTTGGGGGAACGATTTTCGCGCTTCGTTCCCAACAACTTTAAATTTTGAGACACGAGATAAATTTTAAAAATAGTCCTCAGATCAAAACTTAATGCTCATTTTTTTTTCATAGACGACAATAAAATAGTATTATCAACACAAAATCCAAAAAATAAATAAATATAATATAATATTCAAAATAATATATGTTATAATAAAATACTAATAAAACTGAAGATAATCCAAACTAAAAAATAAAATTGATGTTCTAGACAAATAAATAAATAAATAATGTTTGGGGTAGTTCATATGTAATAATAATAAAAACGTAACTTGTTGTATTGTTCAATTACCTCCAAGAGGATCGTGATATAAACAACATAAGAGTAGAGGAGATTCGCAATGACGGAAGGATATAAGTAGAGTGGGAGCGTCAGACTATTATAGCGACAAAAGGGGAGAGAATTTAATTTTGACAGCGACCGCACCATTTTTCTATAAATTTTTGTCTAACGGACCAGTCTTTTGGTATTCTAATATATGATATTTAGATATCCTATAACAAAATAAAGCTTTTTACGCCGACTAAAAGAATTGGAATAAGTCTGTTGGACCTTTGTTTATAATTGGACTTATATAATTAAATAGTATATACAAAATTTGGTGTCCTCTAAAAATTTGGATATGAGACACCCATCTCATGGACCTCATAACAAGTCCGGCTATATGAGTATCACAATCTACAGGAAACATAAGAAATATAACACGACTCTTCGCTACACTTCTAAGTACATCCACCGAAATGTTGGCATGTAGGAAAATATATAGGTTATTTAGTTTTAGGGTCTTATATAATATTAAAAATTTACGTTTAGATCTTCATATTATCTAGATTAGGATTTAGACATTCTACGGTTCAAAATAGAGATCCAGACGTAAATTTTGAATATTGTAGGAGACCATAAACTAATGAAAATACGTGCGGGTTGCGTCACTTTGTTATTTAGTTTTGCATAGTGGAGTATGACTTGGATTGTTGAGTTTTGCCATGACTAATCGAGAATAAAACTTATGACATTGTTGTTTAGTTCTATCATGATCTCAGCAGCCACACAACCCTTTTGATGACAGTTTTGATGGTAACAATTTTATAGCATCGTGTATCGTTAGATGTCTCTCGTCCCGGTCGCATTATTGAATATTTACAACTCAAGAGTCTCGAGGATTTTATGGCTACTGATATCTAGATAGAAATAAACAACAATTTATAAATCTCATTTTTGAGTGGTCATCAAAAAGCTAAATAACCAAAATCACACAACCCTGATATACTTTTTTTTAGTTTTATGCACTTGTATAATATTCAAAATTTATGTTTATGTCTACATTTTTTACTATCAATCTAAATCAACTGTTAGGACGAGACCAAATTTTTTTTTTTTTGAACAATATTGAAACATAAATGCAAAATTTTAATATTATTCGAAATCCTACTACAAAATAACCCTTTGAAATATTGGTGTTAGTTTCACAATCTAATGGATATTAGGTTAGCGAAGTCTGAAGCAGACGTTGCAGCAGCAGCAGCAGTTAAATATGGCCGGTGGGCTGAAATACTTCGTAATCCTACGCAGCTCCAGATCGATATATAGGCTCGATGACGACACGACACTGACCGACTACGTGCTTGCTTGTGTTTGAGTTTGGTGGGATGGCGCCGCTGCTTCCATTAATTTGGCATAGTTATCCAAACTTTGCATGCGTGGAGCTGTGTTAAAATAATATATGTTTGTCTGTCGCCAATGGCATATATCATTTAGTGGTGCTGATCACAGGAGAGCACTGCATGACATAACTAAATACTTTAGGATTCTTATGTCAACTCGATATGAAGCCAATAAAAGATTCAAACTATACATGTATGGTAGCAAAGGCAACCGTCAACTCCATTATTCTTACATCTCTTGCTCCAAAAAGAATATCTTACAAAATCTTTGTATATACTTAGTAAGAGTTTCAAGTCAACTTTATTTGTTGGCAGGGGCGAATAAATAAACGGAATTGGACATGATGCTAGCCGTAATTCACAAGATATGTGGTACTAGCAAGGAATTATATTGTTCGAGAAACTATAAATAATGCTTGTGGATTGTAATACATTTAGAACTTTTTGGGTTTTTTTCACCATCACTACAAAATAAGTGAAGTTAGCGACGTAATTAGCGACTCTCGTGCAACACGACGTGCTGGTGACTAGAAAGAGGCAAATAATTAAAACGGACTCAGTGACTTTATCATGGGTCGCTAAAACGTTGTCGGATGTTCCTCCCATGTTGAGATTTAATGCAGGCTTAGGACGGGAGACCAGGGCCGGCCCTGAGTTAATGGGGGCCCTAGGCAAATTTTTGAAATAGGGCCCATATATAATATAAAAAATTAAACTAAAAAAAGATACAACCAAGGCTAGAACCTAGGATCTCTTGTGTACAAATATAACAAACTACCACTACACCACAAATGTTTTATGATAAAGGAGGATCATATTATATCTTAGTTCTATTTTCAATATAAGATTACTAATATATATATACATTTAAATTAATTTTTTTGGGCCCCCAAATTTCATGGGGCCCTGGGCGGCCGCCCTGGGCCAGGGCCGGCCCTGCGGGAGACTAGCAATATACGAACAACTATCTAACCATAACATAGGAACACAAACCGTGGGTCGCCAAACGTCGCTCAACAATCAAGGTCAAGAAATTCTACCTAACAACATGCAACATCATGGTCCTACTGATCGTGATTTTGCAGTCTCAATCTGGGTCACTACACTATCTACCACAGCACAAAACATTCTAACCACTACAAGAAAAAGACCCTATAATAACGTTTGATAAGAGTTTATTACAACGGTTCGTAATGAAATCATACAATAGGATGAAAAAGGACATAAGGAAGTACAAGAAAAGACAGACCTGCTAACCCGTCACCAGTAGCATCGGCCTCCTCGACCGTCAATGCAAAAGCCCTGCCCCTCTGGGATATATCATTATGATGGTGTGGGGCATGATGCTGCATCACAGGTGGCTTGGCTCCCTCCCTTTGACCCTATGCTCTGCCAAATGGAGGTGCGGTGGGGTATTCCTTCATTTGGTAACCAGCAGATCCACAGAACAAACACACCTTCAGCCTTCTCCTACAAACATTCCAAGTGTGTCCTGGCTTCCTGTAGTAGGCACAAGTGGGCATTCGATGGTCTTATCCCCGAGGCTGCTACTGCACCTGTTGAACAGGATCTCTACCAGGTGCAAACAACTGTGGGGGCTGATGCACTGCCTTTTGTCCATTGGGACGCTTCACCGGTCCCGCACTACCGCTCGTACCACCTGAATCATACATGCCTCTCATGGACTTGAGATCCAAGTCATCTTCAGCTGCTAGAGTGCCCGCCAAAATTTGCTTAAAAGTCGCATCGTAGTCACGCTTGGTCAATGACTTGACCTCCTTGATCAAGCCCTTGCAAAGCTTTCTCGCCTTCGCTGCATCACTCAGCCCCTCCACAAATCTGCCGAGACGACAGAACTTCCCAGCATACTCTTCCATTGCCATGTTCCCCTTGACGAAGCTCTCAAACTGGCTCTCCAAAGCACTAAGAGCCATATTCCGGAAAAACTTATCCTTTAAATGCTTCTTGAAAGCATCCCAAGTCCGCCCCACAATTTCGACCCCCGGATCGGTGCAATACCATGTCAAAGCAAGGTTGAACATCTGGTTGTCCGCTGCCTCTATCTGCAAACTGTTAGGAATCTGCGCCAGCTGGCAAATCCCCTCAATGTGCTTAATCCACTCTTCGATCCGCATACAAGAAACCCTCAATACCGTAGAAATCCTTGGGCCTCATCCTCTAAAAATTGATAATAGTACCAGACCTCAGAGGCTGAGCCTGACCTCCGGGTGGCTGGACTTAAGTCAACCTCTCAACTGTCGCCATCGCCACCTCATGAGCATTCTCTATGCCCTTCCTCATGACATCTGACTGACGGTGCTGAGCGTACATCATCTCCCTAAATAGCGCAAACAGTTGCACAGCATCCACCAAAGCAGGAGGTGGTGGTGGTAGAGGCTAAAGAACATCAGGAATGACTAGGGTAGTCCTCAGAACAGGTGAAGAAGGACCCCCGAAAGCAGCGAATACTCCTATATAATCAAAAGTAAGAAATGGAGCAGTCCCAACAGTCTGATAAACCGGACGAGAGGTGGCAGACCTCTCGGTGGCTACCGTTGGGACAGAACCATGTGATCGGGTCTTCGGCGGCATCCTGAAGACAAATCAAACAAGAAGTCAAGACGGAGCTGTAGGAACGAAATCGTAAAGCAGAATACTCTAGAGGAGGGTGAATAGAGTAGGCAGCGGAATATTGCTAATTAAAAACTTGTTAGCAGTTAGATCACAGATAAAATAATAATCACAAAAAGTAAATGACAGAATTTAAAAGTGATCAGAAGGCAAACGCAAACACCGAGATTTATACTGGTTTTTCTCTTGTGAGGACTAGTCCAGTCGGAAGAACTCTAGCTTCCAGTTGAATCCATTAAATCCCGCAAGTTTTCATACGAAGTCCTTACAACTTCTACAGATGCGAGCTTTGATACGAAGAATTCGACCAACTTCAATTGTGAAGAGTTGAATCTTCTATCAAGCCTCTGATTACAATCGCTCTAGAACTTCTAGACCGTACTGTACTGGCAAATCGACTAGAGGATTGTAACTGGCTTGGGATTTGAAAATGAAAGCTTTCAGAACTCTTTGGAAGAATGTAAGCTTAGGAAGAGAAGAGATTGAAAGTGAATTGGTGATCTGAAATGATCGAAATACTTCTCTATTTAAAGTTTTTCCAAAGACAGAACTCTGACAGAATTCGGGCAGAATTCGGACAGAACTCTTCGTAACAAACCGTAACTGAAGGATGACCAAGTTCAAAAATCCAACGTTCACTAACGTTCCAAATGGCCGAACTCTGGTCGAACTCTGGCCGAACTCGGCCCGAGTTCTCCTCGGGTTCTGCCAGTTCATTTGGAGAAAATAAATTTTGGCTTTTTGAAAAATCCTTCAGAAGATGTTTGTAAAAAGAATGTTTTTTAAAAAAATGTAGGTCATTTGTAAAAGAATAGGATGGTTTTGAAAAACGTTTTCGGATAGCCTATTTGCCAGTACGACTCGGTGTACAAAGTATTCCTAGACTCAATAAAATAAAAAATTACATTGCTTAGCAGGAAGTACATTCTGAATGGCAAACGGCTTCAGTCTTGAACATTGTTGATAACCATTGTTGAAAAGTGTCCAAAACATCGTAGGTAAACATCTGAGTTAACTTGTAATTATATCGAGACAGAGTTTGATCAATTATTAAAATCAGGTTTGACCATGACCAATGGGCCAACAATCTCCTCTATTTTGATAATTGACAAACCTTGCCGATATAACATCTAAGCTTGGAATCAATTCAAAATAGTAATCAAAAAATTGTTCATAACCTGTATTCACAAACATGTTAGATCCTTATTTCTCCCCCGTTGTCACTTAGTAAAATAATTGCATAAGAGAAAGCTCCCCGCAATCAATGCATAAGTAACAAACAGTGAAGAAACACAATAAACAAAGATAAGCATGACAGGCATGGTAGAAACAGATAGACTATAGAAAAATAATACAGGCATGTATTTGTCACAGGCAGTTAATAAAGAATGAAGTAACAAAAGATAGATAGTGCTACTATTAAACTGAAACAAATAAAGTGCTGAAATAGACTAAGATGACAAAACTGAGGCATAATCAAAAACCATGTCCATGAATAGTCACATAATAGAAAAAAGTACTAAAAAAAGAGTACTGATATAATCTTGGAATGTCGGAGCATTTCCAAGTAAACATAAGACAAAAAGTAGCAGTCTCAATAATCTAACATCTCAAAACTCATCATCATCATCAATGTCATCAGCTGCAGCTCCAACATGTCCAGAAGGACTAGCTCTAGAAGTACCAGCGCCAGAAGTGCGAGGAGTGGCGCTAGTGGTACGATACCAATCATATGCGTTCCCTGGCTGGAACAGAGAGTGAACCGCCTCGTCGTCAATGAGGTAGCCAGAAACAGAAGGGTCTCGAGGCAGAGAGCTAGCAAAATGACCCGTCTGCGCAAATCTCATATCGGCGAAGGAGTTGGCAATCGCCTGGAACCGAGTCACATCACGGAACTCGTGTTCCTTAGAGGTCTCAACATAAAAAGACTACAGATCTGATAAGTGCTGATGGATACCCTCAAATGTCATAGGGTAAGAGAACATGAGTTGTGGGATGTGTAGGAGTAGGTACAGGAGGAGTAGGTGCAGTAGGTGGAGGAACAGATGTAATGCTGCGACGAGAAAGTTTGAGAAACTTAGGCTCGGGGTCGACAGCACAAGTAGATAAATCAATATCAAATCTCTGAAAAATATAAAAAATGAGCATCGCATAAGATAGGTTGCGGTCTATCCCGCGACATCTACCCATCATCTGGATGATAGTCTTAGGGGCAGAAAAAGGAATCCCCTTAAGAATATGATAAAGAGCAGAAAGCTCAAGTGCAGTGACATCATCTTTAGAAGTAGATTTTGGAAGTAAGGTGGAATAGATGATGCGATGTAATTCGTAGTTAAACAAGTTCAAGTTATTAGCCTTGAACTTTCCAGGAAGAACGCGTGCGGGTGCACAAAGTTCATTCTTGAAACTAACGAGTGTCGTGCCATCGGGAAAATCAAAATCAGTGATATCATACGCACAGAGTGGATTAGCAATTACTTCTCTGCTCTCTTGTCTACGATTTCCGGGTTTGAAGGACCGACGGAGAGGAATGTCCTTCATGAGAGGAGGTTGCATAGAACTAGAGGATGTAGCCAGTGCTGGGTTGAGTACAGCAGAGCGGGGCACCTTCGTTTGGGATACCAAGGATCCGCTAACGTGCCATCATTAAATTCGATATCAATTCCTCCGACACGTGTCCTCGCTGTAAAAGTGTCTAACACGAAATTATAGTAGAATAGTCTAATGGCATTAGTGGCAATGGGAATTGTAAGGTGACAAAGTGTTGTAACCTTAATGCCTCAAAGTAAGGGCGGTGATCCGAAAAGACAGTCCACTTAATCGGCGACCAGGTGCAAATAGTACGCATGTAAAAATCAGCATACCATAATAACGCTTGATCGGAAGTTTTAAAATAAAACTCATCCGACGCACCATCGTCCGATTGGACCAAAGAAAAGAGGCAATCCGTATGTGGACCTGAAGACAATGACTCTTCACTGGCATTGGTCTTCTTCCTCTTGAAGGGATTGAACTTAGGCATTCTTTTCCAAAAATTTCTACAAACCCTAAGTATTGAAAAATGGTGGAAAAAAGGGATTATACCTTCCAAGAATTGTATATGTCGAAGAGGATGACGATCTCTGCACGAATCTAAAGTTTGGACGAGAAACTCCACAATGATTGGAAGAACAATGATGGAGAAGAAACTAGGGTTAGGAGGGGCGCTGCTGCTGTTATGAGGATGTGGGGGAAGGATGAAGAAGAAGGAGGCCTCGGGTTGGTGCTGGTATATATAAACACCCAGCCGAACTCTGGCCGAATTCGGACCGAACTCGGGCCGAATTTGCCTAGGGTTGCCTGGCTATAAATATATATATAAAAAAATTCAAAAGAGGCCACTTCTTTTTCATTAATTCATTTCAAATGCTTAATTCAAAGTTTAGTAATTTTAAATCTCAAAGTAATATAATTAATATTATTTTACAAATTAATATTCTTTACTCAGTATCTATCTCAGATTAGCTGTAGGAGTACTGTCCCAGCTAACGGAGGTTCACCGGGAACTCTTAAATACCGCTTCGCTTCGATCGTAGTCGTGGTGAGAGACAGACTCTTTTTGGGCTTGTCTCAAAAATAGTTTTTGAGTATTGAATAAATAATTAATAAAATAAAATTAATTAATATTATTGATATCTAAAATTCTTAATTCTCGACATAAATAGTTGAACGATCTTCCGCTAAAGGTTTTGTGAGTATGTCAGCTAATTGATTCTGTGTGTCTATGTATACAAGGTCTATATCTCCATTTTGTTGATGATCTCTAAGAAAATGATGTCGAATCTCGATATGTTTAGTACGAGAATGACATAATGGATTCTTAGTCAAATTAATATAACTAGTATTATCACAGAAAATGGGTATATGTGTAAAATGTAATCCATAGTCTTCTAAGGTTTGTTTCATCCATAAAATTTGTGCACAACAACGTCCTGCGACGATATACTCAGCCTCGGTTGTTGATAATGCAAAAGAATTTTGCTTTTTACTAAACCAAGAGACTAGAGCTTTTTCTAGGAAATGACAAGTGCCGCTAGTGCTTTTTCTATCAACCTTGCATCCGACAAAATCAGCATCGGAATAACCAATTAGGTCAAACAACGTGGTTTTGGGATACCATAAGCCGACAGAAGAAGTACCTTTAAGGTATCGAAAGATACGCTTAACTGAGCATAATTGTGATTCCTTAGGATTAGCTTGAAAACGTGCACATAAGCAAACACTAAACATAATGTCTGGTCGACTAGCGTTAAATATAGTAAGCTACCGATCATACCTCGATACTTACGTATGTCGACAGATTTGCCTTGTTCATCAATGTCAAGCTTGGTTGAAGTCGCCATTGGAGTGCTAAGGGGTTTTGCTATTTCCATGTCGAACTTCTTCAGTCGATCTTTTGTGTACTTAGCTTGATTTATGAAAGTCCCATTGTTGGTTTGTTTGATTTGCATTCCGAGAAAGAATTTCAGCTCTCCCATCATGCTCATCTCAAACTCATTCTGCATACACTTTGAGAAATCTTGACAAAGAGATTCATCAGTAGATCCAAAGATAATATCATCTACATAGATTTGAATCAAAAAAATATTATTATTCAAAGACTTTATAAGCAAAGTAGTGTCAACCTTTCCCTTTGAAAAATCGTTATCAAGTAGAAAAGTGCTTAGACGATCGTACCAAGCACGAGGGGCTTGTTTCAAACCGTATAAAGCTTTCTTCAACTTGAAAACATATTTAAGAAATTTGAAATCAGTAAAACCGGGTGGTTGAGCTACATAAACCTCTTCTTTTATAAAACCATTTAAAAATGTGCTTTTGACATCCATTTGAAATAACTTAAAATTATGAAAACATGCAAATGCACATAACATACGAATGGATTCTAATCTCGCAACTGGGGCATAAGTCTCATCGTAGTCGATACCTTCTTCTTGATTGTATCCTTGAGCTATGAGTCGAGACTTATTACGAGTCACTAAACCATTCTCGTTCAGTTTATTTCGGAATACCCATCGGGTGCCAATGACCGGATGATCAATAGGCTTGGGAACAAGTTTCCAAACTTGATTTCGTTCAAATTGGTTTAATTCCTCTTGCATAGCATCTATCCAAAAATTATTACTACATGCTTCATTAATATTTTTGGGTTCAAACTGCGAGACAAAAGCAACACAAGAAGCCATATCTTTATTAGAGGAACGAGTACTTACACCCTTGGTAATCTTACCAATTACCAAGTCCTTTGGATGACCAGCCGTGAACTTCAATCTTTTTGGCAGACTCCGAAGGTAGCTGGTTCCTAGATCTTCTCTAGGAGGATCAGCTGGTGCTTTGCTGGGTACATTGAGATCTTCGTCATTGTCATCGATCGTCGTTTGATTTAGTTCATCAAAGGTGATATTGATTGACTCTTCGATGATCATGGTTCTTTTTTTGAAGACTCTGTATCCTTTACTTTTGCCCGCATAACCTAAAAATATACCTTCATCGGCCTTTTCGTCAAACTTTCCCAAATTATCTTTTGTATTAAGAATAAAGCATTTACAACCAAATATTCTAAAATATGAAACTGATGGAATTCTATCAAACCATAACTCAAATGGAGTCTTCTTCGATTTGGGTTGAATTAGAACTCTATTGAGAACAAAACAAGCTGTATTGATAGCTTCAGCCCATAAATAGTTGGGTAGACTAAACTGGTTTAACATTACTCTGGCCATTTCGGATATAGTTCTGTTCTTACGTTCTACAACTCTATTTTGTTATGGAGTCCTAGGACAGGATAATTCGTGCATAAAATCGTGTGTGTCACAAAATTGCTCAAACTCCGTATTATCGAATTCGCCTCTATGATCGCTTCTAATACTAGTGATCATGTAACCTTTTTCATTCTGTACTTTCTTGTAAAAGGTGACAAATTCCGATAATGCATCATTTTTGCGTGTCAGAAAATATACCCACGTGTATCTAGAATAATCATCTACAATTACAAAAGCATATAACTTACCTCCAAGGCTAGCAACTCTGCTAGGACCAAATAAGTCCATATGTAGCAATTGTAGAGGTCTAGTAGTACATACAGCGTTTACTGACTTGAAAGAGGATCGAGTAGCTTTGTTCTTTTCACATTGACTGCATACCGAATCCTTCTTGAATGTAATGTCCGGTAAACCGCGTACTAGCTTCTTCGTAGATAATCTGGAAATAGTATCCATATTTGCATGACCGAGTCTCATATGCCACGGATGACTCTCATCGTTTTTAGCCATTAAACATCTACCTGAAATGTTAGTATCTTCCAACAAATAGAAAACATATATATTGTCTTCTCTAATACCTTCAAATATAGTACTACCAGTTGAACTATCAATAATAGTACATTTATCTTTTACGAAGTTAATACCATAACCGTGATCAGCTAAATGGCTTATGCTGAGCGTTATGTTTTAACTCAGTAAAAAATAAACATCTTTAATCACTGGATAGGAAGCTTTACCAATATTACCAATACCGATTATATACCCTTTTAAATTATTGCCGAAGGAGACGTATCCTTCTTTATTCCTCTTCGATACTGTTGCGAATAATGAAGCGCCACCGGTCATGTGCCATGAGCAACCGCTGTCGAGGATCCATTTGCTCCTAGTATGTGAAGGGCGTCCCACCTACAAAACAATTTGCAGATGAAACTCTTGGTACCCATTTCTTGTAGGTTCCTGACTGGTTAGTTTTCGGTATCCATGCATAAATATTTAAATCTACTAACTTTCTGATTCTATATGCATGAGATATATGACCAATGAGGCCACAATAATGACATTTAGCATGTTGAGTGTTGAAAGCTGAGTGGTGTGCATGGTTGATAGGTTTAGGTTTTCTAGTATAGAAGAAAGTATACCTATTATCCTGTTTAGGCGTACCCTTTTTAGGTAAAGGTTTGATAGGGTTAGGTCTGACAGTGTTAGGTTTGGGAATGTTTCGATTTTTCGGTAAGTGACACGTGTTAGGGTAGGAAGCAGCAGTCTCAGGCTGTTTTCCTAACCTAATTTCCAATCTTTTGGAAGTGTCATATAACTTAGTATAGTCAGAAGTGAGTGCTTCCATTCTGACTTGTGCACTTTGAAGACTTTTCTTCTCTTTAGAAAGTTCTTCTTTCAATTGGTCAATAACCTTGTCTTTTTCTTCGGATGACTTGGTAGTCTCGTGTAATAAGAGCTTAATAGAAGAAAGCTCACCTGACTCATTAACATTATCTTTAACCTCAGCTAGTAGGTCGGTAAGTCTTTCTATTTCACCTTTGTACTCTTTGAGTACCTTCTTAGAGGTCTGATATTTGCTACGCAGTTTTCTGTAATCACTTAACAGTTCACTGAAGGCTTCTCCTAATTGCTCAAAGGTGAAGTCATCATATGTATCAACTATAGGTTCAGAGATTACCTGATCGGATGCCATAAAGCATACATTTGCAGCGTCTTCTGATTGTTCATCTTCTGAGTCGCTGGCTTCACTTTCATGCCATATGCTGGTGTTGGCATATTTCTGAGATGTTGATCTCATCAGGTCCCCTTTCTCGTATCTATTGCTCTTCTTGTTTGTTGAAGAGTTTGTAGGACAGTCCTTCTTCATGTGTCCTTTCTTCTTGTAGCCGTAGCAGACAGCATCATCTTGATACCAGCTGTTGCCGCCATTGTTCTCTTTTGTCTTCTTCTTATACCTCAAGAATCTTTTGAATTTTCTTGCAAGGAGTGCTTGATCTTCAGCATCAGATTCACTGTTGTATGAATCATCTTCTGCAGATCTTCTGTGCTGAGCCTTGAAAGCGATCGTCTTCTCCTTTGGTGTAGGCTCTTCAAAGTCTTGTAGCTCTAGTTCATGAGTGCGTAGCTTACCCATGAGTACTGCAAGTGTCATGGTAGTGAGGTCGTTTCCTTCAATAATTGCAGTAGCCTTCGGAATCCAGTTCTTTGTAAGTGCTCGTAGGAGTTTGCGAATCTTTTCATGGTTACTGTAATCTTTGCCTAGGGAGGACAAAGGATTTACAATATCCAAGAATCTCTCGAACATCTGAGTAACTGTTTTGTTGGGCTTCATCTTGAACGCCTCATACTCTTGAGTAAGTCTGCTGACCTTTGATTCTTTGACTTGAGTTGTGCCCTCATGTTTGACTTCAAGAAGTTTCCACACTTCATTTACAGTTGTGCAGATAGATACCTTGTTAAATTCAGTTCTGTCTAAAGCACAAAATAAAGCGTTAATAGCACGTGCATCAAGACTGGCCTTTTTCTTTTCTTCCTCTGTATATTTGTCATAGGGTTTTTCAGTTAAAACTCCATCAATATTTATACGAGGTGCCTTTTTATAGCCATCAATAACCATAGACCATAAGTCAAAATCAAGAGATTTCAGAAAGAAACTCATACGTGTTTTCCAATAAGTGTAGTTTGTGCCGTCAAACAGTGGAGGTCTGTTTGTGGCTTGGCCTTCACTTGTGAATTTCACAGTTGCCATGTGTAAAGCTGTGATCTATATAAAATTAAATATAACTGCTGTTTTACCTTGCTTTACCTGTTTAACCCGCTTTGATACCAATTGTAGGAATGAAATCGTAAAGCAGAATACTCTGGGGGGTGAATAGAGTAGGCAGCAGAATATTGCTAATTAAAAACTTGTTAGCAGTTAGATCACAGATAAAATAATAATCACAAAAAGTAAATGACAGAATTTAAAAGTGATCTGAAGGCAAATACAAATACCGAGATTTATACTGGTTTTCCTCTTGTGAGGACTAGTCCAGTCGGAAGAACTCTAGCTTCCAGTTGAATCCACTATTAGAAAATCCCGCAAGTTTTCATACGAAGTCCTTGCAACTTCTACAGATGCGAGCTTTGATACGAAGAACTCGACCAACTTCAATTGTGAAGAGTTGAATCTTCTATCAAGCCTCTGATTACAATCGCTCTGGAACTTCTAGACCGTACCGTATTGGCAAATCGACTAGAGGATTGTAACTGCCTTGGGATTTGAAAATGAAAGCTTTTAGAACTCTTTGGATGAATATAAGCTTAGGAAGAGAAGAGATTGAAAGTGAATTGGTGATCTGAAATGATCGAAATACTTCTCTATTTATAGTTTTTCCAAAGACATAACTCTGACAGAATTCGGGCAGAATTCGGACAGAACCCTTTGTAACAAACCGTAACTGAAGGATGACCAAGTTCAAAAACCCAACGTTCACTAACGTTCCAAATGGCCGAACTCTGGCCGAACTCTGGCCGAACTCGGCTCGAGTTCTCCTAGGGTTCTGCCAGTTCATTTGGAGAAAACAAATTTTAGCTTTTTGAAAAATCCTTCAGAAGTTGTTTGTAAAAAGAATGTTTTTCAAAAAAAATGTAGGTTATTTGTAAAAGAATAGGATGGTTTTTAAAAACATTTTCGGATAGCCTATTTGCCAGTACGACTCGGTGTACAATGTATTCCTAGACTCAATAAAATAAAAAATTATATTGCTTAGCAGAAAGTACATTCCGAATGGCAAACGACTTCAGTCTTGAACATTGTTGATAACCATTGTTGAGCAGTATCCAAAACGTCGTAGGTAAACATCTGAGTTGACTTGTAATTATATCGAGACAGAGTTTGATCAATTATTAAAATCAGGTTTGACCATGACCAATGGGCCAACAGGAGCAAGGAACGATAGTATCAAAGAAGGACAGATATGAAATTTGATTATGCAGATTTGAACAAGTGTCAGTAGATTCAAATACATTAGAATTTCTAGTTGTGATTGAGTATCCTCTCATTTTATAGCCTATATATTCCTTATCTCCTATCGCAGGCTCCCAGCAGTACAACCAAACCGTTGTACTACCACGACATCGTATAATGTGAATCCCGACCTGCATGGATCACCACTAAAAACGTGTCATGATCCGTACCTGGTATAAGGGCACGAGTAATAAACAATGCCCAGCCTACGCCACAGCATTGACGGTAGAACATTATCTAGATCACTAACTAGCAATCTCACTCAATGAAATAATATACATGTCATAGATCTCAACTCCAAATGGAGGACAAGTATAAAAGATAACACTGAATACTCAATCACAATCTAATGCACGATAAGATGTCAAAGAAGTCTAATAAACTACAAAATCTAAAATATCAACAACTTTAAAATACGATATCCATATTCAATCTCAAATATAATAGTAAGTCTTTATTATATGTACATGCCGAGGATTCTAACAGTGAATCTATGACAAAAAAATAATAATAACTAAGCCCCCTCGGTAATCACTCCTGGTTGTCAGGACCCATGGTTGCTATCCTCTCCTCGGATTTGTAGAATGTGGGATACAAGTCTCATGAGCAGTCGTCTGAAAAATATATCCAGTTAGGATGGAACGAGCACATCTCTTCTATCAATTCCAATTAAATGACAAAGACTATAAAACAATTATAGTAAGTAATAGTTGATGAACGCAGGAAGAATGAGTCAGGAAACGAAATAGAACAACGGCTAACTAAAGTACAAAGAAAGTAAATATGGTGAACCAGAAGAATATGGCAATAAAGATAACTAGACCAGAACAAATGTGATGTGAGTCCAGGCAGTATAATGTGAGTCCAGTAGTATAACGTGAATCCAGTAGAAAGTACTAAACTAGTGTGTTTTGAAATACCACTTTCGACATATAAACGGTTAGAGGTAAATACGACATATCGCAAACTTGGCAAGCGTGTGACGGCTATCTTTCCAGATTAGACCAGTAGGGGTGATTCCATCATGATTGGGAATGTTTACATGTCTACTCGAGTATTTGTTGTCCCGACTAGTACCAGTGAATCCATATCCTGACACGTAAATCAAGTACAAGTCCAGCCAGAAAGTAAGTAATGCTAGTAGGTGGTTCCTGTAGGTGGTTCAAGTGAGTCATTCCAGATATAGAGGCCAGACAAGTATAATACATGTGTTACAAGTGAATGAATACAGAAATAGTAATCTGTCCTATGGCAGAGAATCAGATAATACTATACTAGAAGATGAATCATAATAATCATCAGATAATACAAACTTTCAGAGAATGTACTTGCATGTGGTCCTGAGCAATAAATGAGGATCGAGATCCAAACTGATGTTACACAAACCTATATATGAGATTTACAGAGTTACTTGGTGTTCTAGAGTAAACAATGAGTATAAACACATTAATTATATGCTTCTAGGCCTTTTCTAGGTCATGTAAGTCAAACTAGGTCAAAACTAGTCAAACTAAGTTAAAACTAGATTTTTAGGTCATGTTGACTTAAAGGTTGGGTTTTGGGTCAACTGATAAAACCGAGTCAACCCTAGGTTAAGTATTAATATATATAACTATACCTATAATAATATCCATTACCCGATTTTCCTACATGCCAATATATCTCATGTTCTATACCTTCCTCATTACTAAGATGCTCCACCCAAGTCATTTACCTACACTAGTTATCTATGTAATTAGATAGATAGATAGGAAAATAGACACTTAGATAGATAAGTACATAGATATATAGATACAAAGATAGATAGACACTCTAATTGTACCCATATTGTAGTACCTGTAATCAACTGCTACTACTAATCATATTGCCAAACTCAATAATCCTTAGCTACCTACACAAATAGGCTTGATATGGTATCTAGATGACACCATGTGACTCTATCTCTCAAACTGATACACACTAGACACTCACCCTCTTGTGGCTTCTCATATGAAACACACACATGTATCTTCACTTATAAACTAACCTACCTAAACACTGATACTAGCCCCCTCATGAACTCTGTTTACTGGCCACCCAATGTGCACATAGGCACTGGCGTACAGGCCCTACCTCACCTTACTGTTCCTAGGCAGTGTCACCAATCTGCAGGGATACACAAGCCCCCAACCTGCCCTCTCCCTACATGCTTAACAAGTAAAGGATAGATATGCCTATAATAAGTACAATACATATCCTAGATAGGACTGAACACTAAACAAGAGAGGGCTGAACATTCAAAGGTCTGAACAAGGACTGAACATCAAATCATAATGGACTGAACCAAAATATTAACTCCTCCTATTAGCCTACCTCTCTACCATCCAACTGATACTCTCCAACTATATTTCCTCCATCTAAAATCTATTGGACTGGTATCCTTGTAGAAGCATGGAAAAGAAGGAGATTTTCTATGCGGCTCGAAATCAACAGGGAGCCTCATGCGTCTCAAAACTCAGAAGGCTTCATGCAGCTCAAAATCCCGAAGGCTTCATGCGGCTCAAAACCCAGAAAGCTTCATGCGGCCCAAAAGCAGCGGAGAGCCTTATGCGGTTCGAAATCAGCCTAAGCATTAAATGCCTCCTCATGCAGCTGGCCATAATTACTCTGACACAAAGGTGACAGCTCTGACAAAGATGGCAGCTCTGGCATAAAGATAAGACGTGACGTGTTCCTAAAAAGACGAGAAAATTATCATGATATCCGGCACAGTTCATGAACCAAAGGAAACTCTTCATGCAGATCGCTTATTAGACACTCCTTATGCGGCTCAGTCATGAGAAACCTCTCATGCTCGATCATGAGATATTCTTCATGCGGCTCGATCATGAGACGTCCTTCATACGGCCCGATTATGAGACGTCCTTCATGCGGCTCGGCCATGAGACGTCCTTCATGCGGCCCGATTATGAGACGTCCTTCATGCAGCTCGGCCATGAGACGTCCTTCATACGGCTCGGTTATGAGACGTCCTTCATACGGCTCGGTCATGAGACATTCTTCATGCAGCTTGGTTATGAGACAGTCCTATGTGGCTCAGCCAGGATACATCCTTCATGCAGCTCGCCACAGAATAGTAGTTGAGACACGTGGCAGAGATTGACCAAGTCTTGACATTTTAGATTTACTGCAACAAACAGATCACGATCAATCTCAACCAACCCCCAACTGTCCACTATAAACCGAGTCTCGAGGCACAGTTACAACAAGGTGGCCCAAAATTTGCAACGTAGTCGTACTTCCCATTCCTCATGATTTTCTATAAATAGCAAGGTGCTATTCCCTTACAAGCGGACATGCACACACAGAGAGAAGCGCATAGAAAAGCACACAAAGCTTAGAAGCAGACTCTTCCCTTCGTGTCTTCAGAGAGCATTTCTTCACCGGAGCCGAGGTTGCGTTCGATCGTCCAAGGAGTAAGGCAGAGTTGATAGCACTTTTTCGAGCCTCTACCGTCACCTCCAGAATCAAAACTAAATATTGTACTTAGATTGCTTTTCCTAGGTTTTGTTCCTAGGCTCTCTTTTGTACAAGCGAGTTTGTAATTGTGAATCAAGTTCAGTCCTCCTATAAAGTTGTTCTGTTCTACGATGATCAATGGAAAACACGATGTCGACTCTGCTGGGGACTAACTTCTCCACTGCTGATAAGTTGGTGACGCAATCGGATGCAGCCAAACTTGGCTCCATGCAACAAATGCTTGTTGTTCGTTTTGACCAGCAAGCATTCGAAGAGATGCTCTCCGAAGGGAGCGCTAGCCCAATCCAGAAGCGAGCCGGCTCAAAGAAGGCCCGCAGGGCGTGGGGGCCCAAAACTATTGCCTCTTCCCATGCTCTGGAACAAGTTTTCTCCGCTACCCAAGATGGCAAATAAGACTCACATACGGCCCCACCTCAGGCCGCAGAGGACCCTGCTGTCCCCAAGTCCAGCAAAGGAAAATACAACGATACTGGACTTGCGGGGGCAAACGAAAACTCCATACGGTCCAAGAAGAAGCCGCATAAGGGTACGGGCCGCAGGAAGAATGCATATGCGGCCACCAATCCCAGCCGCAGGAAGAATGCATATGCGGCCACCAATCTCGGCCACAGGAAGAATGTATATGCGGCCAACAATCCTAGCCGCAGGGAAATGACCTATGTGGAACCCAATCCCAGCCGCCGACCATCCACCCTATGTGGCTCGGGTTCAGTCTTCGACCGCCTCTCATGCGGGAGGCCTGACCTCAAAAGCTCCAATAAGAATGTGCCAGAGTCTATGCGGCACAGCTTGGACTCTTCCTACTATGCACCCTCGGGTGCTAGAGCGAAGAAGTCTAGGACAGAGCGGGCTCGTCGAGCTCAGTCAGCTGTCCCAACTCCTGAC
The DNA here is from genome assembly GCA_029216955.1 of Iris pallida. Lineage (NCBI taxonomy): Eukaryota > Viridiplantae > Streptophyta > Magnoliopsida > Asparagales > Iridaceae > Iris > Iris pallida. Next base: position 61,824 of record JANAVB010001022.1, read on the forward strand.
CATCAGAGAGTCCTACTAACTGTTATACGGGCCTCTGATGAAAAGTTGCACAGAACCGCCAGTGTCCAGCCCCCGGCGGCAAATGGATACGGTGGTTCCCAAGAGTCGTCCAACATTGATCGAGGGCAAGTGCTTTTACTTGCCCCGCATCAGGGAGCAAACATGATACCTACGCATTCGTGTGCTCGGGATTCCCGGGCCCATAAAACGAGTGCAAAGGTGGATCGAGATGTCCTTGACTTGCGAGATGTGATCCTTCACATGCGCAAGGAAAGAGAAGAAACCTTGACGTGCAAAGAGTCCTTCTAGGAACTTCACTGCACTCAAGTCATTGTCAATTGCTACTGTAACAAGATAGCAGTGCAAGAGAACCGACAGTCCGTCTTCCAACGACTGCAGCAGCCAGGATCGGTCCTACAACAAAGCTCGGGAGATGAGGCGCTTCCTTTCGCCTCCTGTAATTCTACCCGGAAGGTCCCTACCAGTAAGGGAGGGAAGAAAATAAATATCTACAGCCCGATAATCTCAACCAGCACGGCCAAGAAACTCTCATCTAGGGGGTTGTCTACAGCTATCACATGAGGGGTTTATCAAGGTACCCGCTCAAAGAAGAAAGCTTCATCACTTGGAGATTCGTCATCAACCTTCCTGGGGGTAGTTGGAGCTGGGGGTAGCACTTCTCGGAACATCCATAACAATCCGACGTTTCAAGAAGATGAACCAGGGGAAACAATCCCTCTAGTAGATACAACCGACTCAGACATCCCTGAAAACGTCCACAAGTGCCAAGACGAGGCAACCTCCTATGCAGGGGGTAGCACCTCCTCTGAGTCCGAACCAGAGGAGAATGTTCCCACATACCCCAACAACTTCTCTATGTGAGGATATGATTCGAAGGGTACGTCTTCTACAGTTCCTTCCACTTCTCCTCATGTGAGGACGGTATTCAGGACTGAGAACGACCAAGACGGTCCCAGTGATCGGCAGCGCCTGAATACTCTTGAGGCCATACTCTAAACCTTGGTTAAGTCAGTGGATGAGATCAAGGCTGTCCTACCGGCTCTACAAGCAAGGATACCTGGTCAAATAAGCTTGGGTTACGCCATCAATGCGAACTCAAACACGACCGCGCCAACCCCGGGCAACGATCCACCCAGAATATCGGCTCCCACTGCTACAGAAGAAGCTAGGAAGGCGAGAAGAGAAGTCCAAGAGCTCCGTGTAATATTTCACGCATGAGAATCCTCTCAGGACCTCAGGATAAGACAACCGTATCCCATTGCATGGAGAGATGTCCCCTTCCCTTCACGATACAAACCATTCAACATCAATCCATATGGCGGAAAGACCTCTGCGGGCTGGTATATGACCTACTTCGAGGTCACAACAGACCATATGCCGCATGACGACGCCATCCTCACGAGATTATTCATCGGGACATTAGAGGGGGTCGCGTTAGATTGGTACCGCAACCTGCCAAATAACTGCATCCATTCTTTTGTCGGCTGCAAACATATGTTCTTGGAAAGGTTCTACGTGGTGGGACAAGATGTGACGATGTCAAACCTCATGGATGTTGTTCAAGGAGAAAAAGAGCTGACAAGGAATTACATAGAGCGGTTCTGCCAAACCGTGATGAAATTGTCCTCTGGTAACCCGGACTCTACTTTAATTGAGATTTGCCAAAAGAGGCTGCTCCCTACAATCAGCCTCTGGATGGGCAAAAGTCAATTCAAAGACTTGAAAGCCTTTATCATCAGCACCACTAGCACAGAAGCAAAATTGAAGATGGCTCGCCAACTGGGACTGCATATCTCGGATGGAGAGGATAAGGGCAAACGCCCTAATACCAAAAACAACAATGGTGGTAGTTCTTCTAACAACCGGGGCACCAAAGGAAAACAGGCTATGGTTGACGATACAGCCCCGAAGCCTGAACCAAAGCAGATAGAGAAATAGTGGCCTCAGGTGACCTACTCCTTTGAGGAGAGCCATGTCAAGCCCATCTTTGACATGCTCTTACAAGGGGATAAAATTCAGCTCCCTCCACCGAGATGTGAACCTCGACCTGCAGAGATGGAGAACCCGAAGTACCGTCACTTCTACCGCTACGTCCACCACGCTACTCAGGACTGCTTCCAATTGAAGCAGTACATCCAGAACCTCATCGATTCCAAGGCTCTGTCCATTGATTTCGAGGAGGTAACCGTGGCTGCCAACATGGTGTCGGTCCAATTCGGCAGCTTCCTTCCAACGAGGACTCAAGATGGCGTAGTACCCATCCCTCGGGCAACAAGGGAGGTCACTAATCTTCTACCTCCCCGAGACCAGACGATTGGGCTGGTGCCCCTCACCACGTCAAGAGGGGAGGTCATGTGGGTCCACCCGGACTTGGTGCCTGAAGTAACTCAGTCAGCATCATCCTCTACCGGCAAGAAGAAGAGCGGGAAGGCTAAGTCTTGCCACACAATCTCAGCCGGAATTGAAGAAACAACAGCTGTCGTTACCTGATCCGATGCACAATCTTAACCCATACCGGGTAACTCGGTTGAAGATCGTCAGCCGGCCGCTACTGATGCCCCAGGACCCTCTCAACCTCCGCTGGCCGACAAGCCTAAGCCAAAGGAGACCTACTTCGACAAGCCGTTCCGTAAAGACGCACCTCAGGGGCTGGAGAGGCCTTACAATTTTGACATCCAGGCACAATTGGCCAACACACCAGCAAAATTATCATTATATGAGCTCTTGAGGCTCTCCAAGGATGTTCTTGTTGCACTGAGTGAAGCACTCCAGAATGCTGACGCTTATTTGGCTCAGGTCAAGCTTACAGGGGAGAGCTCGCCAGTAAATTTCCAAGACAGTGCTTGTACAGGTACAATGCCCAACATCGTGTTTAGTTCGCAGGATATGCTCATCAAGACCAACCTGTACGATCGCCCTCTGTATTACACTGGATACATCGGTGACATCAATGTAGATCGGATGCACATTGATCCCGGTTCTTCAATAAGCATCATTCCGAAGAGCTTGCTTCACCTCCTGCGTATCCCTATGCATCGGCTGACACCTACCAACACCGCCATCAGTGGTTTCAATTCGAGGAGAAGCTATCCTATTGGAAAGATTCGCCTGAAATGCCAAATTGGCAACCTCCAGTCGGAAGTGACTTGATACGTCATAGACGCAGATACGTCCTGCAACGTTCTCCTGGGGCGCCCTTGGATACACGATTATATGATCGTGTCATCCATATTGCACCAGTGCATCAAATATGTCGACAAACATGGCTTCGTAAGAACGGAGTTCGCCAACGTCGATCCCTTCAAAGGGGTTGAATCCTTCTATTCGGATGCCTGCCTGTACGTGAAATCGAGAAAGCACCTGATTGAAGAGAATGCTCAAGATCAGACAGATGCTATAATGGGATCAGAAGAACCTCTGAAGATCCATCTCCAGGCCCACAAACCAGGCAGAACTGCACCTCTTGTAGGCACTCTGCGTAAAGAAGTAACCAGTCTACCAGTGCTCACTTCACAAAAAGAGCAGATGGTTATCCGACTCCCAAGGACTAGCCAGGAGCCGAGACCCACTGTGGAGCCAATGACAATCAGACTGCCAAGAGCCGACCAACAGCAATCAGAAGAGATAAATTCTTCGGTTAAGCCGATGGTCATTCATCTTCCCAGGACAAATCGACAGCCCAGCACTGAGCCAAGGACCACTAGTGAGCCAACGACCCCACGTCCAGCACCACCAGCAGAATCCTTAAAGATCAAGCTGCCTAGGTCATCCTCCCAATCTTCAATAATACAGGGGTGGCTGAAGAGGAGTAAGAGCTAGCCAAATATGTGGTTGCGCACACTAATGTTCCCTCTGCCGATGATGTAATACCGCCAGAGAAGATACCTTATTTTATTAATAAAGTGTTATCTTTGAACTACCTCGAGCTTAACAAGCTCCGTATAATATATGCTATTGAACACGGTATAGGCATCAACTTACACACACAAGTGACAAATGTCTATACCATGAACCAACTTACTCCCGTGGAAGGCGTTTACTTCATAGTCACGGGAGAGGATCATCCAATCATCTTCGGCCGAAAGAATAATCAATAGTCCTTCAGGCCAGAAGAAGTCGATCTCGAACCCGACACTGGAAGACTGCCGCTTTATCTTTATAGTTCTCGATCCAAGTACCTCATGCAAAAACTGGGGTATGATATGAAGACTACACCAGGCTTGAACCATGGCACCGGTCGGTGATTACCTTTGAAATTACTAGTCCCGACTGGAAAACCATGGGATTATTACAGAAAAACCAGACATTGTCTAGGCTATGATATACCTGCAACAACTCCCGAGAGCTCGGATGAGGAATGCGAATGGCATTCTCATTCGACCGGATCACCCACTTTCGATTCAGATGTCAGCATCGGGGACGTACTCAGGCAAGCTTGGTCTGTCAATATGGCATTTGCTGACGCCTACGTACGAAGAAGACGAAGACATACTCGAACTCCTAGAGTTAGAGCCTTGGGTCCAACAGCTAAACGTGCAATGGAAGAAGCGTTTCGAACAAAGAGATCCCCTACCGAAGATGAGGTCATACAAGTTGACCTCGGCGATGAATCCTCTTCAAAGCCAATCTTCGTTAGCAAAAGTCTGACAGACGAAGAGCGGCAGTCGCTATTACAACTCGTCAGAGAGTACATCGACGTGTTCGTCTGGAGTTTTGAAGATATGCCGGGGCTAAACCCCGGGATCGCACTCCACAAACTCAACATTCATCCAGACGTAAAGCCGGTCAAGCAACAGCAACGACGGTTCCGCCCAGACATCATAAATTCTATCGAAGTTGAGGTCAACAAACTAATAGCCAGCGGCTTCATCCGTGAAGAACAACATCCAGACTGGCTAGCCAACATAGTACCGGTCCTTAAAAAGAATGGAAAGATCCGAATTTGTATCGACTTCCGAAATCTGAACGAAGCATGTCCTAAAGATGAGTTCCCTCTTCCTATTACGGACATAATGATTGACAACACATGTGGTTTTGAGCGCATGTCGTTCAAGGATGGATTCTCAGGATACAATCAAATCAAGATGTTTCCTGACGATAAAAGCATACATCATTCCGAACGCCGATTGGCGTGTACTGTTACACAGTCATGTCCTTTGGTTTAAAGAATGTCAGCGCCACATATCAACGAGCTATGAGTATCATCTTCAGAGACCACCTGCGTAAGACAGTAGAATGTTACGTCGATGACATCGCCGTCAAAAGCCGCTCTAAGGAAGATCACCTGCACGATCAGAGAACAGCATTCGACCTGATGCGAGCACACAATTTAAAGATAAATCCCACCATATCCTTCTTGGGCGTATCCAGTGGGAAATTCTTAGGTTTTGTTATTACCTCCCAGGGTATCCATATAGACCCTGAGAAAACAAAGGCAATCATGGAGATGGGTCCCCCGAGAAATCTCCGTGAGCTCAGAGGCCTTCAAGGAAGACTAGCTTATATCAGGAGGTTTATTTCCAACCTCTCCGGACGATGTCAACCATTCATACACCTCATGAAAAAAGGTGTCTCCTTCGTATGGGATGAAGAGTGCCAACGTACCTTTGACAATATTAAAGAATATCTGTCGAAACCTCCAGTCCTGGTGGCCCCGGTTGCTGGAAACCGTTTTTGCTTTATGTACGAGTGATGGAGCATTTCTTCGGCGCTCTACTAGCACAAAATAATGATGCGGGGCATGAACAAGCCATCTACTACCTCAGTTGAATGATGATTGGGCCTGAGCATAGATACACCGTCGTGGAGAAGGAGTGCCTCGCTTTGGTGTTCACCATTCAGAAGACGCGACACTATGTTACAGGATAGACCATCCATGTTATATCACGAGTCTACCCCCTCAGGGTCTTCATGACCAAACCAAGTGCACTCAGCTCTCGCCTCGCTACCTGGGCGATATTATTGTCCCCCTACGACATGATCTTCATCCCGCAGAAGGCTGTTAAAGGTCAAGCTTTGGCAGACTTTTTAGCTGCCCATATAGGTTCGGAGGCAACCAGAGTATATGAAGAGATCCTAAACGAGGTCGCCAATTCAAATATAGCTTTCCATGATACCGTCTGGCGAATGTTCTTCGACGGTGCTTCAAGAATCGGGCCCAAGGGCAATATCATCGTTGGAGTTAGAGTCGTACTTATTTCTTCCTCTGGGTTGGTAATCAATCGGGCATACTCCCTTACGGAACCTTGTTCAAACAATGTGGTCGAGTACAACGCCTTGGTTATCGGCCTCCGACTTACAAAAAAACTGGGGGTAGAGTACCTGGAAGCATATGGTGATTCACAGTTAATCATTAATCAGATCCGGGGTTCATATGAAGTTCGCCATGAAGACATGATCCTCTATCATCAAATAGCAATCGCCATCATTACGTCCTTGGAAGGGTTCTTCATTGAACATGTTCCCAGACTCCAGAATATTAAAGTCGATGCCCTAGCGGGCCTTGCCGCTTCCTGGCAGTTCCAAATCATGCTCATCATTTGGTTGACGTAATAGCCCATGAATTGGTTTGTCCTAAGAACAACGTGCAATTTACTGTGAGTTATTCTTCCCTGATGGTCGACGAAACACAGGACTGGAGACTTCCGTTTATTGACTTCATAGTCTATGGTATCTTACCGAAAAACTCGAAAAAAGCTACTTCTATTAGAAGACGTTCTCTCAGATTCTTCTACTATACAGAGACAAAAATGCTGTATCGGCGATCCTATGATGGATTACTGCTCCAGTTTTTGTCAAATACGGAAGCTAAAGAAGCCGTGCACGAAGCTCATGATGGCATTTGCGGGGCACATCAACCTGTCCCGAAATTATAAGACCGCCTTCGCTGGATGGACTATTACTGGCCTACAATGGTAGCAGATGCGATAGACTATGCAAGAAAATGTAAAGCTTGTCAGGTCCACGCAGATTTCATACACCAGCCATCCAAATTCCTACATCCGACGGTAGCATCCTGGCCATTTGAGGTATGGGGAATGGATATCATTGGTCCAATCACCCTGCCTTCGTCTAGAGGACACCGCTTTATACTCGTAATTACGGACTACTTCTCCAAATGGGCGAAAGCTGTTCCGCTTGCAGAAGTGAAGACATCAAACGTGATCAACTTTGTCAAGCATCACGTCATTTATCACTTTGGACTACCTCAAAGGATCATCCACGACAATAGTCCGCAGTTCGAAAGCCATACCTTCTATCGGTTATGCGACAAACACAGAATTTAGAATATTGCTTCAACGCCATACAACCCGGCAGCTAATGTTCTAGCTGAAGCATTCAACAAAACCATAATCAAGCTTCTCAAAAAGTTTATGTCCTCAAACAAGCGCGACTGGAATGAAAAGCTGGGCGAGTGCTTATGGGCGTACCGTACTACAGTCCGGACAGCCACTGGGAACACACCATTCTCTTTGATATACGGAAGTGAAGCAGTTCTTCCATTGGAAAGTTAAATCCCTTCGCTCCGCGTCGCCCTCACTTATCGACTAACGTTGGATGATAATTACCGTCGTCGGCTACAAGAATTGGAGGCCTTAGATGAGAAGCGCCTACTAGCTCAACAACAAATCGAGCTGTATCAAGCACACATCTCTGGAGCCTTCAACAAAAAGGCCATGCTGAGAACATTCCAAGTAGGCGATCTCGTTTTGGCAGTTCGTAGGCGGATGGTTATGACTCATAAAACCGCCGACAAGTTCCAGCCCAAGTGGGAAGGCCCATTTATCATTGAGGCTGTATTCTCCAATGGTACATACCGTCTCGCAAAGCAAAATGGAGACTTGCTCATGATGCCCATCAACAACAAGTTCCTGAATAAATATTATGTCTAAACGATACCCTCCGAATCAACTGGATTGTTGAGTTATGTACCCTTAAGTACCGTTGAACTTACACTATGGTCACCTCAAATAAATTTATATCGTATCTTCTGGGTAGCAAGTCATGTTTGATCATACCTCTGAACTTCCTTTCTAAAAAAGAACATTTTTTGCAGAATCTATTACCCGCGCTTTTAGTGTATAAAAAGGGGTAACAGGTCCACAAAATTCCCGAAACAACCACGTCGATGTCACCTCTGAGTTGTTCCTCTTCCATCATAAACAGATCACCCCTTACATAGAACTTCCACGTCCATATTACCTCTGAGTTATTCTATGTATCCTTCGTTGATGTCCCTCAGCATGTCCTCAGATTGATTTTTAGTAAATTGGGCTGTCACATATTCAACCACCTGGTCGAACCTTACACCCAAGGCAGATTGAGATTGACCTACCAAGAGCTCCCCCGAGGGATTGATCGGCAGCTTCACTGAAAAGGAAAAAAGAAAGAAGTCAGAAGATAGCCAGAAAAAACTACTCAATACTTTCCGAGCTTATGCGGCTCTGTTAGGTGGGCGTTCATGCGGCCCAGTCCATAAGATGCTTATGCGGTCATGAGATATCTCTCATGCGGCTCGGTCGTGAAGCATACCTCATGCGGTTCGGTCATGAGACATCTCTCATGCAGCACAGTCATGAGACATCTCTCATGCGGCTCGGTCATGAAGCATCTCTCATGCGGCTCAATCATGAGACATCTCTCATGCGGATCAGTCATGAAACATACCCCATGCAGCTCAGTCATGAGGCATTCATGCGGCACATACGGCACAGCTCATGCAGATTCATCACACAGAAATTGAGCAGTCCAGTGAAGACGAAAAGAGCATCAACTATGTCGAAACATAACAGAGAAGGGCCCGCGCATAAAATATGCCACATAACCATTACATTTAGGGTTTAGATTAATGCTATTTTTTCCAATCGCTCTTACCACTAATAGGAGGATGAACGTCGAGGTGGATCGATCTTGCCATATTCGACGAGGAAGCAAGCCCTTTGCCCTTCGCTGTAGCACTGGAAGAAGCTTTGGGAGCCATGGTCGATCGAGAGTAGAGGAGAAACGGCGACTAGGGTGATGAAAAGTTTGAAGAAAGAAAGAAGGAACCTCTCTCCTCAAAATTCTCATATTTATAGGCGGACAAAGGCGAGTAGATCGATAGACGCCGCTTCGAATTTCGGATAAAGGCGACTCTTGGGATTCTATCCAAAAGACGGCTCCAAATCATCAAAGCAAATCAAAAAAATTAATGCCGACTCTTGAGATTCTATCCAAAAGACAGCTGTAAATCATCAAAGCAAATAAAAAACAATTAATGCCGAAGTGATGGGATGCCCACGTGGCACGAAACTAGTATGCGGTCAGAGAAGCCTATGCGGCATGAAGAGCTTCTGCAGTCTCGATGCTTCCCAGGACATACCCATGCTTCTTATTTAAAGTATTTCAATTTTACAAATTGAAAACTTTGAAGGGGGTCTTGTAGAAGCATGGAAAAGAAGAAGATTTTCTATGCGGCTCGAAATTAACAGGAAGCCTCATACGGCTCAAAACCCAGAAGGCTTCATGCAGCTCAAACCCCCGAAGGCTTCATGCGGCTCAAAACCCAGAAAGCTTCATACGACCCAAAAGCAGCGGAGAGCCTTATGCGGTTCGAAATCAGCATAAGCATTAAATGCCTCCTCATGCAGCTGGCCATAATTACTCTGACACAAAGGTGACAGCTCTGACAAAGATGACAGCTCTAACATAAAGATAAGACGTGACGTGTTCCTAAAAAGACGAGAAAATCATCATGATATCTGGTATAGTTCACGAACCAAAGAAAACTCTTCATGCGGATCGCTTATGAGATACTCCTTATGCGGCTCAGTCATGAGACACCTCTCATACGGCTCGATCATGAGACATTTTTTATGCGGCTCGGTCATAAGACGTCCTTCATGCGGCTCGGTCATGAGACATTCTTCATGCGGCTCGGTTATGAGACAGTCCTATGCGGCTCAGCCAGGATACATCCTTCATGCAGCTCGCCACATAATATTAGTTGAGACACGTGGCAGAGATTGACCAAGTCTTGACAATTCAAATTTACTGCAATAAACATATCACAATCAATCTCAACCAACCCCCAGCTGTCCACTACAAACCGAGTCTCGAGGCACAGTTACAACAAGGTGGCCCGAAATTTGCCACGTGACCGTACGTTCCATTCCTCATGAATTCCTATAAATAGCAAGGTGCTATTCCCTTGCAAGCGGACACGCACACACAGAGAGAGGCACATAGAAAAGCACATAAAGCTTAGAAGCAGACTCTTCCTTTCGTGCCTTCAGAGAGCATTTCTTCACCGGAGTCGAGGTTGCGTTCGATCGTCCAAGGAGTAAGGCAGAGTTGATAGCACTTTTTCAAGCCTCTACCGTCATCCCCTAGAATAAAAACTAAACAATTGTACTTAGATTGTTTTTCCTAGGTTTTGTTCCTAGGCTCTCTTTTGTACAAGCGAGTTTGTAATTGTGAATCAAGTTTAGTCCTCCCATAAAATTGTTCTGTTCTACGACGATCAATGGCAAACAATCCTATTCTCCCCCATTTATATATAACTCATACTTATTTATATATCCTTCACATATATGCCTTGATACATATATCTAACACTAATGTGTGGCAGTTCACACATTTCCATCTAAACCCCCCTCTCCTATACTTCTAACTAATACACAATAATCCCCTTCCATGATTTATACAAATATCTATTTTTAGGACTGATACATTTTCGTACTTCTTATATACTGATGGACCTTCAGTCTTTTATAGGACTGGACAAAAGGGTATCAAATTTATTGTATAGGCTACCTCCCCCTCTTAACATCTTAACAGGTACACAAAGATACCAATTATCATGACCCGTATCCAGTGTAGGAACACGAGAAGTGGGTACATCCAGCCTATGCCGCAGTGTCGACGGTAGAATGTTGATCTAGGTCACTATCTAATCAACAACTCACGCAATTATATATTGTACTTGTCAAATCTCAAATTCGAACGGAGGACAAGTATAGATATAAGGAAATCTCAATCATAGTCTAAGTACGATAAGATAACAGAAGTTTATAACTAAGACTAAATAGCAACAACAAAACCAACTACTAAATAATAATAATCTCAAACAATCTCAAAACAAAACAATATCTCAACTTATTATAATTCAAGTTCTAAAACATAAAAACTAAACCAAGTCTACTAGCTCGTCTCCCGATCACTCCTGAGTATTGGGACCAAATGTAGCTAAGCCATCTCTTGGTCTATAGTAAGTAGGACAAGTGTCCTCGGGGCAAGCATCTGTAATATTTTGTCAACATTCAGTCAGGATTGGAACGAGCACAACTCATCTAGAAATCCCAAGTAAATAGCAAAGACTATAAAGCAGTTACAGACAGTTATATTGATGAACATGAAAGTTTTATATAGGTGATGATATAGAGAAATATTTAAAGTACAAGAGAAGATAATATAACGAAACAGTAGAAGAAACATGGCAATGAAGACTGTAAGTAAAAATCTAGCTGAACTAGAGTAACAGGATATAAGTCTAGATTGTACAATATAACTCGAGTGTAATCCCAACGTGAGTCTAATACAAGATGAGTCGAATGTGATTCCAATCAATGTTCTAATAAGGTAGTTCGAATAAGGTGGTGCTAATAATGGTCCATGATGGTTCTAATAATGATTCTAATCAATGATCCAAGTGTGTTTTAAAATACTGAGATAGACATGTAAACGTCTAAGGGGTAAATCTGGTACATTGCACACTTGGCCAAGTGTGGGATGGCTATCATTCGAATATCGTTTACAGAGAGGTGGTTCGAATAGTAGGAATGTTCACATGTCTAATCAAGTATTTTCTCACTCAACTAATACAAGTGAATCCATAATCCGATACATCAATCGAATACAAGTCCAACCAGCACAAGAAGATGCTAATAGGTGGAACGAATAGTTCGAATAGTAGAGGCTAAACGAGTAAAGTATGTGTGCCGCATACATGAATTCAGAAATATCAGTACGTATTTGTTACAAGAATCACATAGAACTAACTAGAACTGAAATACAGTAATCGACAAGTAAATGAAAGAACTATCAGAGAATGTACTCACCTGATATCCTGAATGACTGATGTATATCAGATGTCTGAACCGGAGTCACAATGTCCTATTTAGAGCAGTACAGGTTATAATGTGTTCAATATAAGGTAAATGAAGTATACAATACAATTACATAATTTCTAGGTCAATCTAGGTCAATGTCAACTCTGGTCAACTCTGGGTCATACCAAGTCAAACTAGGTCAACTCTAGGTCAAAAATCTACTATTGGTCAACTCCAGTCAACATGGTCAATCATTGGTCAACACTAGCTTATTCTAAGAGGCCACTCACAACCCTATAACCAAAACATATCATATACATTATCTATCTACCTAACATATATATATATATATATATATATATATATATATATATATATATATATATATATATATATATATATATATATATATATATATATATGTAGATACACACCTAAAACCCTTGCCAAAACATCATACGAACTCTAAACTCTCACAATCCTCCAACTTCTCATCTCATTAACATATATCCATATCCATATATATAGGACACATACACCCACAAACATATACCAAATTCAATCCCTCAACTCTAATGCCAAATCCAATCCCTCACTGTCCCTACTCTCAAACTAAAACTAAACTCAAGCCAAGCCAATCAGGCCTATACTGACATGGCTGCTACTGCGGATCTATATGTGTACGATATGAGTGTACGTTGCACTTTCGACCCAGGATCCATCCATACAGGATATATGTATACCTTGCACTTCCAACCCATCGCCCTTAACTATATGAAGGTCACTAGCTTTCCGGGCAAGAATAGACTTATATTTATCGAATCGAATATGTAAGTCGATGATCACTCTGTTGCGGTTGCTAATCCAAACAATCAGAGGACCCCCAAAATACTCGTGTAAGTGGCTGATCACATTCACCAGAAGATCGCTACCCGTCAAGATGAAGTACACCAACAATACCGATTATCGCAGTCCCTCCTAGGTCGAACGGTCCCAACCCCCTGGTGCGCCACTTCGAGGGATTAACCATGCACAGGCTTGTTTCACTTAACAAAATGCCTATAATTGGCTTTTGAAATAAAACTAAAAAAAGTACAAAAGTATAAATTATTTCGGAGAAGTATTGCTATGGAAGTCTGATCTGAGAGCGAACACTTCATTCCTTGGACCACACGATGATGATGAAGAAAATTGCTTGAGGAAGATGAACAATCGGAAGAACTAAGTCACCAGAAAGGTATCGAACAACGGCACTGATGGCACAATCGAATGCTTTCCTGCTTTGCTTCACCCTGTTCTTAAAAAAAAGTTAAAGAAATGCTTCTGGGAATATCACTCTGAAAGTATGAGTTTTCTCAGAATCTCCTCTCTTGTATCTCTCATGATGTTTCTGTGTTAAAAATAAGTCTATTTATAGACTAGACCCTCTGTGCGTAAAAAACAACAAAGTTGGATCTCTATGCAAGTAACTGTCACCCACGATTAAAAATCAACCTCTACGCGTGATGACACGTGTCCCATGTAGAGTTTTGATCTCTATGTATGGTGACACGTGTCCCATAATGTCAACAAAATGGGGAGAGCACGTACACACGTTCCTCGATAAGTGTGGCATGAAAGCCACGTAAGCAGAACACGTTCTCATGTAGCCAGAAAAGATTGGGCGTAAAAATGACCCAAAATAGACTTCCTGCGTAAAGTAGCAGACTGGGCGTAAAATAACCCAAAATAGTCTTCCTGCGTAAAGTGGCTAAAAAGTAGTCTTGAGCATATAATTAGCTCAAATAAACTCTACGCACACAAAATCCTTGAGTGTAAAAGCTCGAATAGCTTTCGTGCGTAAAAGAAGCAGTCGATTGAGCGTAAAGTAGCCCATTTGCACCGTTTGGTGTAAAAAATCTTCTCGGCTTCTGTGAAATTTACTGTCAGAAAATTATTTTGTCAGAACAAAATAATGCACATTAAATGCAGTCTAACAGCCTGTCTCTCGCATAAAAGCTGAGAATGGTTTTCACGTAAAAGAGCTTGCGTAGAGTTTACTCTGTTTGCTCTCTACATAAAATGTGAATCTGACTCAGTTTAACTTGCGTAAAGCTCTCAGCTTCTTTGACTTGGCCTATGAAATTTATTTATGCTTCTACAGGGCTATACGTCTTTAAGTCCATTTGACAATACAACGCATCTTATCTCTCATACAACCAAGCAAGTTCGCTTATCTCTATTTCAATTGGCACAATACCCCAATGTCCTCAATGAACGCCCTGAAGGCCATGGACATTTCAAAGGCACCATGCCGCATCGACAGTTATGTCACATCCGTGCCACAACTATTCTCTTCTTCACAACGACGCCATCTTTTGTAAGTATTGTGCAGTTGTGCACATTCGCCATCTTTCCTTGCATCATGCATTCAATGCATGCCTCGAAGTCGTATTTTCTTATTCTACACCTTAGTATTCAACGCGTAATACTTATGTTCCATCCTTCCGACTCGTGCAACTGAGGAACGCCTCAACAAGGTATTCAATATTCTATCGCTCGTAAACTGAGGCACTCGTACCGATATAGTCTTTCAATGTTCTAGCATGCTAACTCGTACACGGGGGCACGGAATGACTTATGCACTAGGGCACTCGTCGATACAGTTATCCCATGTTCTTATGGCTTACGCACCGAGGCGCTCGCCTTTGCGTTATTCAATGTTCCATAGCGACTCGTATATTTGATGTACGATTCATTTTAATTGTTCTATCTAGTGTTCGACACACACTATGTTTATCTCTCTATCGAGCCACGCCCGTGGCATTGATAGGTTAACTTAGCATACAATGATATATATTTTACTTAGGCATGAAGGAGTAGAAAGAGAGTCAATGTCCCTCCACCTTGAATCGATATGCCTTATCGTTTCGTCGAGTCGATGCGGCTCGATTTCATAACTTCGTTGCACGGACAACTCTTCTGAGTTAGTCATTCGAGCACTTTGTGCTTCATAGAATTATACGTCCGGTTTGGCTTACCGTGCCAACGCCTTAGTCCGTCATAAGGCGACGATTCGGTTTCGTTGACACCTTTCTGAATAAGGCAGAATATTGACATCTAATATTTTAACGTGAACGTATAGCCTATACATGAAACCAACTAAAGTTAATACTTGCATCGATTCGGACTTGCACCTTGGTCGATTCGATTTCTTATAATCTTCGAGCCGTCTCAACGCACTTATCCTTCGGGGCAACGCAGCGCTTCGCATCGATTCAACTCGATGCATTATTTGGGATAATACAACTCTTTGTATCAATTCGCATCGATATGAAATTAGGTCAATGCAACTCTTCGAGTCAATGACTCAGTATAATGCACCGTACGAAGTGGGGCATTACATAATATACCACTCAAAACAAGGTTCGTCCTCGAACCGAAACCAATACTAAATTTCCAAGGGTTTCACCAGATCGTTCCACGAACTCGTCTCACTATCATTTGGATCATACAACTTAATTTGGAATCATACACATATTTTAGACGTCCTACCAATATATGCATTTCAGCAAGCTCAGTTGTAAGATATCGGAACAACGCAAACATGTAACTTCTTATTCTCAATTACTTGCTATCTTGTACTCTCGATCGGACTTGGGCTCTAGTACTTGTTCTCGCAACTCTAGCGCACATGCATATTGATATATACGCGATCGTCCAACAAAAGTTAAGGTACACGATGCGATTCAAAAATTGCATTTCTTATTTTGTAAGTTTCCTCGGTACTATTAATTTTATGCGTCGCGTCAAGCCGTTGCGCATCCGATCATAACGAGTCTCCGCAACGCCATGCGTCCGGCTGCACTATCCAATGATTTTTGATGTTTTACTTCGTATCTTATTTCAACCTGATTCTCTTTTATTGAATTGCAAAAGCATCAACATTCAGGACTACGTCCGCTAGGTCACTTACCTAGACACCGTGCTCAAATTCTCTCGACGAAACTTTAAATTGACATTACACAAAGGCCATATTCTATCTGACACAACAATTTATATCGAGGCGACGGTGCTCAAGGCAACGGTCGTCTTGACACGAAGTCTCTACGATGCATCTTACATTCAATTCCTATCGAGTAGGAAATTTACTAGCCAAATTCCCAACTTATCCGTCTCGCAACATCGAACATAAGTTCGATTCACACAAGCTCAATTGCAAGATAAATCCGAATCTAATGACATGACTCGTAAGTCATTCCCCTATTGTTCTCTCTCGTGCATAGAATGATTCTCGCAATCGCCTATCAGAATCACCAAGTTCGTTGGTGAATTTCTAGTTCGACCGTCGACCAACATAACTATTCAAGCATTCATCCGACAAATACTCAAAATGAGCTACATCATTCTCAATCGAAAATAGTTCTAATAATTTTTGATCGCCTAGACTTATCGTCAACATACACCACATTTTCTTTCTCTATGCAATTTCATATGCGATATTGCATGGGTCATCTTACGGTCTGCAACATTCAATTTGATTTGGCGGTCAAGTCTTCTAGGGTCAGCTGCCCCGATGCTATGCTCGATAATTATGGATCATCACCGAAGGACAGTTTACTACGAACCATGCTATATCTTATTTTGGAGCCAAATCACGTTTCGATATTTTTCTATACAACTACCCAAATCCGTACATAACCATTTCTATCGGCGCAACTGCTGCACAACTATCCTCCGAATAAAGTCATGCACTGTCGTGATGATTCTGCAATTTATGAAACATCTACTCGTATCGAGTTCGAGTCTATCTTAATTACGGTCGACACACAAGATGCTATATGCATCGAACAATCGTCGATGACTTCTAGTCTCATCTTGATCAATCACAAAGTTCATGATCAACCAGTTCGTTCATTCTCGTATTGTTATTTACAAAATTTTGATAGCGTAAGGCACACTCTATTTTGTATTCTCACATCGTGCTTACATTTTTCTTACGTATCGATCTCGATACACCGTATCAATTTCGATAGCGTAAGGGTCAACTTTGAATCCGTTTCAACGTCAACTTAACTCGCATCACATACATCCAAGTTCGCAATGAACTTTTCCATATACATCAACTCGTTCTTTTGATTCACCGCATTCTGCTATACCTTGATCGCGTAACTGAGTTACCGATTATCCAACATTGAACCCTCAAGTCATACGATCTCATCATCTATGTTTTGTGTGTTTTCAGTCATACTCAAATGAGTTTTGTCGTAACGTAACCAACTATGTTTTGGGTACTATTTATCCGTATCAACAAACTCTTCACCGTAGTCATACATCGTGCGATCCGATTATATTTTGTCTCGCCCAATACTTCTATCGAAATCGCAAGTCGTGTGATTCGATTACCATTCGCGTATTCTAACATTTTTGTTGAGATCACAAGTCAAACGATCCGATTATAATTTACATTGACTAATATCTTCTTCGAGCTCGCAAGTCGTACGACTCGTTTTCAACGTAGCAAGTTTCCTATCCTGCTGATTCGATTATTGCCTCAAGGCATAATCGTTTCGCTAGTTTCCGTCATTCGACTAACACATAAATTTCAATCGACGTATCATTCCATGATACAAGTCCTGCCTTACCGTTCTAACCGATCATCGAAGAACAATTGCATCAACATACCATCATACAAATTCTCAATCGATTCTCGGTGCTATCTTGTCCGTTGCAGACGAATCTTCCGTAATTTTTACAATGTGTCGATGCAATTCATCGCACAAGTGGTATATCATATCGTAGAAGCATGGAAAAGGACAAGAAAAGTCCATGCGGCTCCAAACAGAGGTAGCCTCATGCGGCTCAGGAATCCTTCAAAACTTTATGCGGCTCGAGACTCCCCAACAGCTCCATCCGGCTCGGGCAAAGACACGTGGCCATACGCTGCCCACTTCTGCAGCCGGCCATAAAGTCGCCTTCCAATTAATTGCTCTGACGACAGCTCTAACGCAATGAATAACAGCTCTGACACAATGAATGACAGCTCTGACATAAAAGTTGGAATGATGATGGCGTGCTCCATGGAAAAAGAAGAAAAACTTTTCTGGCAGGGTCCGTTAAGTCCTAAGCACCCCTATGCGGCTGTCCGCTTCATGCGGCTGCCCGTTTCATGCGGCTGCCCACTTATGCGGCTGCGTCCTTCATGCGGCTGCCCACTTCATGCGGCTGCGTCCTTCATACGGCTGCCCGCTTCATGCAGCTGCGTCCTTCATGCGGCTGCCCACTTCATGCGGCTGCGTCCTTCATGCGGCTGTCCGCTTCATGCGGCTGCCCGCTTCATGCGGCTGCATCCTTCATGCGGCTTCCCGCTTCACGTGGCTGCATCCTTCATGCGGCTGCCCGTTTCATACGGCCGTGCCCTTCATGCGACTGCCCGCTTCATGCGGTCGCGCCCTTCATGCGGCTGCCCGCTTCATGCGGCCGCGCCCTTCATGTGGCTGCCCGCTTCATGCGGCCGTGCCCTTCTTGCGGCTGCCTCCTTCACGAAGCTGCTGTCTTCATGCGGCCACCCATATGTGGTTCACTTAGAACGCACTCATGCGGCTCTGCCAGACGCCCCGCTCATGACGGTTGAGACACGTGGCGATCCTCATGACAAGTTGAGACACGTGGTTGTCTTATCCCATCGGAATTATGGCTGCTCGTAAATCCTGACAACCAGATCTGGTGCAATCACCATTATTACTCAAATCAAATCAGATTTGTTGTGATTAAGCAAATGGGACACGTGGCGGGAGATCCGAGCTTGTCATGACAAATTATGAGGATTTATTGCAATCAGCATTAATTGCCCATACAGATTTGGCACAATCAAGAATCAATTGCCCAGATGTAATGCAGTCAAGATTAATGGCCCAGATGATTGGCCGTCGACTTTTCAAGTAGGGAATCATTGCAAACCCTAATGATCACACCCCACTCCTATAAATAGCAAGGTGCCATTCCCTTACAGAAGGATCGGATCCAGAGAAACAAAAAAATATAGCAATGTGCCATTCCCTTGCAAAAGAGATCCTCTCCACCCGGCTGGACACGCAGAGAGACAAAAGGCGCGCACAGAAGAGTCTTCCCATCCTGAGAGCATTTCTTCATCAGAGCCAAGGCTACGTCTGATCGTCCACGGAGTAAGGCAGAGCGGCCGTCGCTTTTCCGAGCCTCTACCGTCACCCCCCAGAATCAAAACTAAACAATCGTACTTAGAATGTTGTACCTAGGTTTTCATCCCTAGGCTTTCTTTGTACGAGCGAGTTTGTGTTGTAAAGTAAAAGTCCAGTCCTCCCATATAATTGTTCTGTTCTTTTATAATCAATGGCAAACACGATGGTGACTCTGCTGGGGACCAACTTCTCTACGGCTGAGGAGTTGGTGACGCAATCAGACGCAGCCAAACTTGGCTCAACTCAACAAATGCTGGTCGCCCGGTTCGACCAGCAAGAAATGCTCTTCGACGGGAGCGCTGGCCCGGTCCAGCAGCAAGCCCGCACGAAGAAGGTCCACAGGGAGTGGAGACCCAAATCATTCGCTCCTCTCTAAGCTCTCGAAGAAGTACTCTATGTTGCCCGAGACAGCGGAGAAGTCTCGCGTACGGCCCCACTTCAGACCATAGAGGACTATGCTGTTCCTAAGTCCGGCAGACGAAAATACTATGATGCTGGACTTGCAGGAGCAAAGAGGAAATCTGTGCAATCCAAGCCGCATAAGGGCGCCAACCGCATGGAGAAAACTCATGCGGCCACAAAAGTCAACCGCATGGAGAAAACTCATGCGGCCACAAAAGTCAACCGCATGGAGAAAACTCATGCGGCCAGAACTTCCAGCCCCATGCAGACATCCTGCACGGCCATGACTTCTAGCCGCATACAGAAAGTTCAGGCGGCCACAAAGGATAGCCGCATGCAGACACCCTGTACGGCTACACATACCAGCTGCATGCAGACAGACTGCACGACCACCGATCCCAACCGCATACTATCTACTCCATGTGGCTCACGGTCAGTCTTTGACCGTCTCTCATACGGTCCTAACCATGGAGGCTCTCTGGAGCATATGTAAGACTTTGTTGTGACCAGCTTAGACTCTTCCTACTATGCACTCTCAGGTGCTAGAAGGAAGAAGTCTCGGGCACCGCGGACTCGACGAGCTCAGTCGGCTGTCCCAACTTCTGACTACCCGGGCGTCCTGCTGACTATCACTCGGGCCCCCTGATGGAAAGTTATACAGAACTACCCGTGTCCATCCCCCGGCGGCCAACGAACGGGATAGTTATCAAGAATCTTCCAATAAGGATCAGGGGAAAGTACTCGTGCTACCCCCACATCAGGGAGCAGGTAGGAGGTCAGCACACTCATGTGCTCAGGACTCCCAAGCCCACAAAATAGGTGACTTGTACAAGTCATTCTTCACAAACGTAAGGAAAGAGACGAAGATTTGATGTGCATAGAGTCCTGTCAAGGACATCTGTAACGCCCCAGTCCCAAAATATGTAGGACTAGGAACGTAGACATGCCAGCTGTATTCATACGAAGTATACTTCAATATATGGAAGCCTCGTATAAATACATAAGCTGTAAAATGCAGTAGAACCATAACTAATCTCATCCACGCAAAATAAATGAAATAAAGATGTCATATATTGAGAAAGAATTGTCTTAATACAATATGTTGGGCGGAGACAAATCCACTACCAACAAAGTAAGAAAATAAAATACATGGAAAATGAAATGAGTGGCGAGCGAAGCGAAGACGATCCAAATGCATCATCCTCGAGAAATATCAACGAACATGGCTAGAGCTAAAGCACCTGCGAAAGATAATAGCACACACCTGGCAAGACAACCAGGTCCTCAGAGGGACGTAACAAGACACATAATAGCATGCCATATAAACTGAATAAATATTGCTCAATAAATAAGTAAATCGAATTTATAACATGGTCCAATATGCATCTACTGAACGAGCGTACCATCCCCCCAACCAAACAAGGACAGGAGATGGTAAACTAATTCACGGCGACGTATCTTTCCATGCTAAGAATCCGATATGGTATCCGGACCCCAACAAGGTTCAATACCTTCTCATCGAAGTAGTAAGTCACACCTACAACCAAACAAGGACAAGATGTGACAAACTAATCCGCGACAAGTTATTGTTCCAAGCTGCGGTCATATACAAGTACCCAAACCAAAAGTACTCGTACCTAACGGATAGGGTAGCCTACCATTCTAAGTGAAAATGTTGTTAAGAACAATCCTTCCTACGTATGGGCCCTGGCTAAATAGGATCGGCGTAGTCCCCCTTGGGCACCAGAGGCCCCATCAGGAAGAGCATGACGTTCCGCAGAATCGTCAGTGGCCGTCAGTAATCATGGGTCATCAATCCCGTATCTCCAGCGGAGAGTCCGGGTCACAAGGGAAGTGCATCGAAGCCCATACGCTAAGGAATTGTCCTCCCCATCCAAGGCCTAATGTGTTGTATCCACAACACAACCACTATAACCGCTAAGTCAAACTAGCATGCAACCTCTATTAGCGGTTATTCCTATCGCACGGCTTGTACGTACTGGTGGCCAGCCAATCACACACTTCTGCGTTCTACATGCGACACACAACCTCGTGTTACAACGTGTCAAGGCTAATGAATGCAACACACAAGGTGGTCCCTTAAATCTAGGTTTACTTTGTAAGAAAAATAATACACAGCAGGAAATAAAATGAACGGTAAGTTCTAACAGTTATGCTATGTATCAAAGTTTATTTTGCATAAAGAAAATAATAGACATGTATGAAATATGAGCTACAATAAGTAAACAGCTAATGGCAAGGTGTCTTGCCTGGTAAGATGTCTGGTGTGCTGCGAAAATCATGATGGCATGAACTGCGACTTTGGTGCAACAACTGTACAAGGTGACCACGGGTGGTGACACGGTCGGTTCCATTGGGTCCAGGACGGTCAATTTGGTTAGGGATGACAGGGAGAAGTACAGATTTGGTGAGGAATAGGAATCTAAGATTAGTCATGGACAAGGATCGATAATACGAAGAATTTGGATAATTAAATACATATAATTAATTTAGAAAATATTTATTTATAGTTGAAAACTATATCTCAAAATAATTTTTAGATAGGCTATAATTTAGAAAATACGAAAATAATATATTTAGGTAAAAGTCGTATATTTAAAATACAATAATGATAACATAATAACATATATAGGCTTCGAAATCCAGTTTTGAAAATAAATATAGGGCAAGGCTTAGTACAATATTTTTGTTTTAACAAAATCTGAAGAAAATACTTAATATATTTATGTAATAAGAACCATATACTTACTAATAAAAATAACACTAGAATTATAATTAATAATAATACCTTGAAATAATAATACTAATAATAGCAAAATGAAAATGAATTTAAAAAGAGAATAATAATAAATACATAAAACAAAACAAAACAACAAAAGAAATATTAATAATAAAAAAAGAAAAGGAAGCTGCTTATAAGACATCTTCCATGTCCAATTTCCTTTGCAATTTGCTTGGGCCAAGTGAACGGTAGAATTCCTCCTCTCTTCTCTCTTCCCGAGAGGAGACAATAAAACCAACCCATGAAACCACAAAAACAGCTGTAATAATAATAAAGATAATAATAATAAGAAGGATAAAATAACATAAAGGAATATATTGAAGACAGTGTTCTTCAAAAGACTGTGCTCTTCCCAAAAGAATTGTGGAGAGAGAAAGAGATTTTGAGAGAAAAGAAAGAGAAGAAAGAAAAAAAAATCAGAAGAGACAAAACAAACACAAAAAAAACAAAAAAAAATTAAACCGAACAACCCATAAAAATCGAAGCTGCTTCCCCATCAATAAAGAGGGGGAGAGAGAGTATTGAGAGAGAAGCTAAGAGGGAGAGAGAGAGAGACGAGAGAGAGGGGGTGAGCGGAGGGAGATGGCGCAGGCGGCGCCGGAAGTGCTCAGGCGGAGGGGAGATTCGGGGCGAGGGTTTCGAGAGGGTGCGGTGGTTCGGCTGGCGGGGGAAGTCGGAGGGAGTGGGTTCAGAGGTCGGCGGAGTGTGGATCGGGGTTTCAGTCGGCGGCACGGCCCGCTGGGCAAGGCGGAGAAGGCCGGAGGGGAACGCACGCGCGACGGAGCCGGAGTAGCGCGGCGGCGGCGCGACTGTTGTCTCGCACGGGGCTCGCCGGCGGAGGGTCACCCGGCGTGGGATTCCGCATGGTCGGGGGAGGCGCACGTAGCTACGGGAGGCACGCGGCCACGGTGGCACGTGGGGGCAGCGACGGACATGGGCGGCGGATCTCGCCGGAGGTGAGTGGTTAGGTTAGGGTTTTTGATTTGGGTTTTCCTATTCTCTATTCTTGCTGGTGGTGGCGATGGTTACGCCGGGTTTGGGTTGGTCGGGGCTGTGCTCGGGGTGGCCGTGGTTTGGTTGGATGTTTTTTCGGTGGCGGTTGGTTGGGTGTTGGAAGATGGAGGATGGTGGTTGCACTTCGGCCAAGGTGGCCGGAGTGACGGTGGCGGGGATGGTGACAGTGGGTTGTGGTGATGGGGATGGTCAGAATCGGGTCTGGCCGGGAGAGGAGGATGACCATGGTGGTGGTGTTTACTGAAGTGGTAGGGGTTTGTTGGTCGGGAGGAATGGCGGGATGGCCGGGTGGTGTCGACGAGGTATGGCGCGGTGTCGACGATGGTGGAGACGGGGGTGGCTATGGCAGGAGTCGGGTTATGGACGGGAGACGGATCGGGCTGGACGGGGTTAGGGTAGGGATTTGTTAGATCGTGTCGGGGTTGTCGACACTGAGAATAAATGTATTTGTAAAACTAATGGAATAAGATATTGAATTGGGACGGGGACATGGACACGAGGCACGCACATTGAAGATGGATGGAACACCGACACGAGGCACTCACTTGTGGAATTTGTGGAAAAATTGTGGAAGAATAAAAAGTTGGAGGAGTACCTGCCTATATTTATAGGATGTGGGAATTCCCAATTAGATATAGACAAGGAGTAAATTAAACCCAATAATAGATAAGTCCTAATTTAAATTAAAAGCAATCAAATCCAAATCCAAATCTAATTAAAATCAAATTAAATACTTTTAGTTTAAAATCAAATCAATTTAAAATATAGATAGTTTACTATTTAGATGTATCCATGGAATCAAATCGAAATTTAAACTGTCACAAATATTTCAAAAATATGTTTTTCCAAAAAATACTATAATAAATAAATTTCAAAAATAATAAATCTTTTTGAATAATAAATCTTTTTGAATAATAAAATATTAATATTAAATAATTTCGAAAATATATTATTATTTAAAATAAATAAATATTTATGAAACAAATATTTTTGCATGAAGAATTTTATTATTAATAACTGCTAAAAATAATAGACTTTTTATGGCAAGAATACTAATTCTATATAATATTTTGAAAGTGTAAGAAAATAAAAAAATTATTATTTTTCTAAAATATGTACGCTCGCATATATTCGCACTCGTCGAGCAAAAATAAAAGTTCGTGCGCGACGTAAAATACGATTACGTGACGTACAATACAAAAAATTTTAAATCGGTACCAAATTTTATAAAAAAATTAATAGTAGACATTTAGGGGTTTTACAACATCAATGCACCCAAGTCATTATCAATTGCTGCTGCAACAAGGCAGCAGTACAAAAAGACCGGCGGTCCGACTTTCAAAGGTTGCAACACCCAAGCTCAGAAGACGGGGCGCTTCTCGTCGCCTCTTACAATTCTGCTCTAAGATTCCTGGCAGCGGTAGAGGGAAGAAAACAAATGTCTCCAGCCCGAAAATTTCAACCGACGTAACCAAGAAACTTTCTTCTAAACGGTTGTCTACCACCGTTACAGGAGGAGTTTACCAAGGTACCCGCTCAAAAACGAAATCTGCCATACTTGGAGGCATCGGAGCCGGGGGTAGCTCTCCTTCAAACATCCACGACAATCCGGTGTTCCAAGAAGATAATCCAGGGGAAATGGTTCACCCAACAGATGCAGCAGACCCCGATGTCCCCGAGGACGTCCCCAACTCCCAAGACGAGGTAAGCTCTGAAGCTGGGGGTACCACTCTTTCTGAGTCTGAACCAGAGAAGAACATTGCCACATACCCAGACGACTTTTCTGTACAAGGGTATGACTCAGAGGGCACGTCCTCTACCGTTCCTTCCATTTCTCCTCATGTGAGGACGGTATTCATGACGGACAGCAACCAAGAGGGCCCCAGTGATCGCTAACGCATCAACACTCTGGAGGCCATACTGCATGCTTTGGTCAAGTCTGTGGACGAGATCAAAGCGGCCCTTCCAACTCTGCAAGGAAGAACGCCTGGCCAAACAAGCTTGGGTCCTGCGGTCAATGCAAACTCGAACTCAGCTGCACCAAACCCGGGCGATAATCCTCTTGAAATATCAGCTCCTACCGCTGCAGACGAGGCTAGGGAGGCAAGAAGAGAGGTCCAGGAGCTCCGGGACATGTTCCATGCCCGAGAAAACTGCCAAGACCTCAGGATACGACAACCGTATTCCGCTGCGTGGAGAGACGTTCCCTTCCCACCAAAATATAAACCATTCCACATCAATCCATATGATGGGAAGACATCTACAAGCAGGTACATGACCTACTTCGAAGTCACAACCGACCATCTGTCTTATGACGATGCCATCCTTACGTGGTTGTTCATTGGAGCCTTGGAAGGGATCGCCTTCGACTGGTACCGTAATTTGCCAGACAATTACATCCACTCCTTCACCGGCTTCAAACGTATGTTCTTGGAGAGGTTTTATGAAGTAGGACAAGACGTGACAATGTCCACGCTCATGGACATTGTTCAGGAAGAAAAGGAGCTGACAAGAAACTATATCGAGCGGTTTCGCCAAACCGTGATGAAGCTGCCTTCCGGTAACCCTGATTCCTCCTTGATTGAAATTTGTCAAAAGATACTGCTTCCCACAATCAGCCTCTGGATGGGCGAAAGTCAATTCAAGGATTGGAAAACGTTCATCATCAGTACCACTAGCACAGAAGACAAGGTAAAAAAAGTCTGCCAACTGGGATTGCACATCTCGGAAGGGGAAGACAAGGGCAAATGCCCTAACGTCAACAAAAATAATGGTGGTAACTCCTCCAGCAACCGAGACAACAAGGGCAAGGAGGCTATGGTGGCCGACACAGCCCCAAAGCCCGAATCAAAGCCGGCAGAAAAGCAGTGGCCTCAGATGACCTACTCCTTCGAGGATGGCCATGTTAAATCCATCTTAGACATGCTCATCCAAGGAGGACGAATTCAGCTCCCTCCTTCCAGGCATGAGCCTCGTCCTTCAGACTTAGAGAGCCCCAAATACTGCCACTACCATCGCTATGTATACCATACCACACATGATTGCTACCAACTGAAGCGATACATCCAGCATCTCATCGATTCTAAGGCCCTGGCCATTGATTTCGAAGAGGTAACCACAGCAGCCAACATGGTGTCAGTACAATTCGGTAACTTCCCTCCGACAAAGACTCAAGACGGAGTACTACCTATGTCCCGAGCAAGGATGGAGGTCGCTAATCTTCCACCTCCCCGAGACCAAGCTGCTGGTCTAGTGCCTCTTACCACATCACGAGGGAAGATCATGTGGGTCCATCCGGACTTGGTACCTGAGGTGACTCAGTCCGCACCTTCCATCACCAGCAAGAAGAAGAATGGAAAAGTCAAATCATGCCACACGATCTCGACAGAGGTCGAAGAAGCTACTGCTGTTGTTACCCGCTCCGGCGCACAAACCCAACCTCCATCGGGTAACTCAGTTGAGGACCATCAGCCGACAGTCGTTGATGCTTCCGGACCTTCGCAGCCTTCGACGACCGACAAGCCTAGGTCGAAGGAGACTTGCTTCGACAAACCGCTCCGAAGGAAGACGCCTTATGGGCTGGAGAGGCCATAGAACTTTGACATCTTGGCACAATTGGCCAACACACCGGCCAAACTATCGCTATACGAACTCCTGAGACTCTCCAAGGATGTTCGCGTCGCACTAAGCGAGGCACTCCAGAATGCCAACATATATCTAGCTCAGTCCAATCTCACTGGGGAAAGCTCGTCTGCAGATCTCCAGGACAGCGCTTGCACAGGGTCAATACCGAATATTGTCTTCACTCCGCAAGATATGCTCATCAAGACCAACCTGTACGATCGCCCTCTGTACTATACTGGGTACATTGGCGATATCAAGGTGGATCGGATGCATATTGATCCCGGTTCTTCCATAAGCATCATCCTGAAAAGCTTACTACACCATCTGCGTATCCCAATGCATCGCCTGACACCGACAAGCACCGCCATCAGCGGTTTCAATTCGGGCAGGAGCTACCCGATCGGAAAGATTCGCCTAAAGTGCCAAATCGACGACCTTCAGTCGGAAGTGACCTGTTATGTCATAGATGCAGATACTTCCTACAATATTCTCCTGGGGCGTCCTTAGATACACGATTACATGATCGTGCCCACGTCGACAAGTACGGCTTCGTGAGAATAGAATTTGCTGACATCGATCCCTTCAAAGGTGTCGAATCCTACTACTCAGACTCATGCTTGTATGAGAAGTCGAAGAAGCATCTCGCCGAAGAAGATACTCAAGCTCAAACTGAGGCAGCATCTAGATCAGAAGAACCTCTGATGATCCACCTCCAAGCCCGCAAGCCTGGCATAACTGCGCCCCTTACAGCCACTCAACGTAAGGACGCAATTAGCCTCTCTGCACAGGAGGAACAGATAATAATCCGACTGCCAAGGTCTGGCCAAATGCCAAGACTCACGACAGAGCCACTGTCAATCAGGCTGCCTAAAGCTAGCCAGCGACAAACAGAGGAGCTTAATCCCTTTGTCAAGCCGATGACAATTCGTCTTTCTAAAATGAATCGACAACTGAGCACTAAGCCAGGGACTGCTAGCCAGCCAACAACTCGCCGCCCAGCACCGAGCACCAAACTGGGGGTGGCTAGTACGCCAACGACTCCACGTTCTGCTCCACCCATGGAGCCCCTGATAATCAAGTTGCCCAAGTCATCCTCCCAGTCTCCATCTACACAGGGGGTAGCTGAAGAAGAGCCAGAGGTGGCCAAGTATGTGGCTGCTCACACTGATGTGCCATCCGCAGATGATGTAATCCCACTAGAAAAGATACCTTACTTCATCAATAAAGGGTTGTCTTTGAATTATCTTGAGCTTAATAAGCTTTGTACAATGTACACTATGGAACACGGCATAGGCACTCACCTGCACACACAGGTAACAAATGTCTACACCGTAAACCAACTAACTCCAGTGGAAGACGCTGTAACACCCAATTTTTCGCAAGAGGGTAATTTTGAAATTTTGTAATTATAATTCTTATTTAATGGTATTTACTTCATGTTATGATTTTTAGTAATTTTTAATTATTTTTAAATTATTTAAATTTATGATTTATGATTTGGTGGCTAGCTAGTGTTCATTTCCAGACTGAGGGGTATTTTAGTCATTTTTGTAATTTTAAGAATTATTTGAGATTATTAATTATTATTTAGATTTAATAGAATTTATTTCAATTTATGGGAATTTTTAGGAATTTGTTTGGATTTATTTGGACTAGTTTGATTTTTGACTAGTTTTAGCCCTTGTAGACCAACCTAGGAGCTAACCCTAGTTAGTTGGGCTTGGTTAGGTCAAGTGACCCTAGTCTAACCTAGTATGACTTAAGTCAGTAGTTATTGATTCATTAGAAATTTAATTAGGAATTTAGGAATCAAGTGTTTTGATAAATGGCTTGTGGTTTCACAAGTCATTTTGTGACTAGACTTGATAGGACTAGCTAACTTGGCCCAAAGCCCAAACAATAACAAAACCCTAAGCCCTAGACATTATTGGCCAGCCACCATATCCTCCTTGGGAATACCACCCTATTTATACTCTCCTATTTTTAGGGTTGCCTCCTTCTTAGGAAAGCTCAAGTTAGAAAATCAAGGTTTGTTCCTATTCAATAAATCCCTAAAATTCCATTTCTCTTCCTTTTCCATTCAAATCTTTTCTATTAGATCCAAATCTATCTATTCTTGCTGTCATTAAGGTTCCATTTCAGTTTGTGGTAATTTTGGTGGATTGGGACATCAAGAGGAGAGCATTTGAATAGAGGATTTTTCTTGAAGGTTCAAGCTTAGGTAACTCCCTCAAATTTCCATGAAATTTTGATTTGTCTTCATCATTAGGAAGCCCTAGGGGTCCCCGAAGTGTGTGCATTAGTGTCGTGTCAGGTTTCATGAGTTTTGTATCCATTTGGACACGTATCAAGGGTGTGGCCTAGGTGTTTGTAGAAATGCCACATAGGATCCAATTTTCGATTTTTGTAAAACTAATTGCATAGGTTTGTAGATCTAGGTGTGGGTATGAATGTTTGTGGAGGATGTCTCGTTGTTTTGTGTCTGTGTCGAGTGCTATTTGGTTTGGATACGGCTGTTCACGAACTGGCCTGTTTCTGTTCAGTCCCCTGCTACTCGAGGGGTCGTGCTCGTTGGACACGGCGACTCAGGTCATGCCACTTGGCGTGGGCCAAGGGGCAATGACTGACATGAGGTCCTCCAAGTTGGAGACGACCTCGTGTCGTGTCGGACACACACTTGACCCCGCAAGGGGATTCCATGGTGTTGTTTCACGCGAACAACAGCTCCTGACACGGGCTTCGTGTCCCTCGTGGACACGTTGTGATGACGTGTTAGGGACACGAATGTGTTGCCCTATGTTGGGCGAACACGAGGGCACGAGCACAGGGCCTCATGTGTCCTGTGTCGTATGCACGAGGCTACGACACGCGTGCACGATACTGTTTTTCCCACTGTCCAGTATTGTGTTTCTGTATGTTAATTCCTATTTTAATTAGTTTAATTCATGATTTCATTGGCTATTTGGGTCCTAATATTAATGTATAACTTGTGGTAGATCATGTTTATACATTAGATTAGGTTTTAATTTGGATTTTGGTTTGTAATGGGAGTTTGAACTGTCCCTGATACTTGGACTGACACTGTAATTCCTGATGTTTTTCCAACCTATTAACCCCCCTGTTCTGCTGTGTTCTCTATTTAAATTGATCCCTACATATCAATATACATGTTAGCTTAGTCTTTATATTCGAAAATGAGTAGTGGGTTGTGAGTATAAGATTTTGGGTAATGAGTTGGTTTCAAAGTCAATGTCAACTGTTATTACATTTCCTGTCAAGGCTTCCAGTTTCTTAATTTAGTTTTTACCTGAATATATTAACCTATCAATCACTGTTAATGCATTTTATGAACTCTAATCTATACTCCTATATGTTGTCTAGTTATGAGTCAATTTTGGGTGGATTACATTGAGGATTAAATGATAAATGGGACTGAACTGTACTAGACTGAACCTTGTTCAGGAAAAACCTGAGATTGAGGGTGATTCAAACCTGAGATCCCTTCCTCCTTAACTGATGTTTGTTCCTAAACTGTTAATACCTGAGAATGATGTTAAATTGTCGTTTAAATATTAATTATAATGTAAATACATGATAAAGCATGTTTGAGTTATGAGTTTTGTCAAGATAGAAATTCTGAAAAGTAAGTTCAGTTTCCAATTTTGCCAGATTTCATATATGTTTTTGTATGATGATTTTATCCTCTAGAATGATGTTTAATACTGAGTTTTAAATCCTAAACATGTTCCTCTCTATGTATACTAACTGTGGTTAAGTTTTTGGGTGATTTGGCATGGAATGGAGTTCAAAATGGGTTTTTGGCAAGTTAGCAAGTTATGAAACTTGATGTTTAGTTTTCTAAATTGTTCCAGATTTTTATTCTGAACCTTGCCATCAATTTTACCCATCTAATGCTGTTAAATGATTGAGTTATAATTCCTAGATTGGTTCTCCCAGACTTGGGCTACTTGTGTGTTAATCTGAGTTTGTTTGATACATGAAACCTGTGTATACACTGTCAAAGTGATTCCTGAGTTTTGTTTTTATAAAAACCTGGGAGTGAATACTTGGATACACCAGAGTGTTACACTCTTTTGCAAAACTGAGATTGAAGGGAAGGGGGGACAATGAATTGATTTCCTTTTCTTTTCTTCTTAAACTGAGAATTTGATTGTTTCTTTTCAAGGTCTGAATTAGGCAACTGAGTTGCCTTAATATCTGGAACTCAAACCTGAGTTCCTTTTCCTTACCTGAAGACTTTAGGTATCCTACATTTCCTACATCCTGAACTATCATGCTCTCATCACTGTATAACCTGGGCTTTGAATCCCAGTTTCCAAAGCCTTGACATGATATGCTTTCCTCCTTCTTTTACTGTTTTGTATTTCCTGCACTAGTTTGCATACTGCCCCTTCCTTCACTGTTGCTTATATTCCTGCATATATGTAGTTAATTCCTGTACACACACCCACTGTTAAATGTTACACATTCTTCATGTATGCCTAAATATATAGCACACCACAGCACATAACACACACTCTTTCCTTTTCTTTCACTGTTTTGTGTTTTTCTGCCATGTATGTAATCACATTTGACACACACAAGTATATACAGTCACACACATATTCTCTCTATCATTCTCTTCTTATGCCTAGTCCTTACATGTGTAGACTATATGTCTAGTATGTAGACATATATGATAATGTATGTATATATATAGTGTAATGTAAGTGTGGTTTAATATATAAGTTATGAAGGTTGTGGGTATGTAGATAGTGATGATCTATTGATGAATGGTTATCATAGGCATGTATTATATATATATGCTCTATGTATATGTGGTATGTGTATAGGTGTAAGCCTTTACTCATGTATACATGAATCTCTTGATAGATAGCTAATGTGAGGTAATTTAATGTGTGTTTGTTTGTTGGCTTGTATAGCCTAGGAATGGTGTGTGTTGACTAGAATAGATTTGTTAGACCTAGTTAGCCTAGTTTAGATTTAATTAGACTTGGTTGACCTAGTTTGGCTTCTAGGGTTGACCAAAGTTGACCAAGAGTTGACTTTGGCCTAGATTGACCTAGAATCATGTAGAATGCATAGTAGAACTTTATTATACTATTCTGGACTTGTTGTGACTCGTGCTATTCTGATTAGGAGCCAGACACCCCTCCTCGGACAGTACTTTCATATCGGACACACAGATACCAGGCGAGTACATTCTCTGATTGTTTCATACTTGTCACGATTTATATTCTCGCTCTAGATTACTTTTACTTGATGCTGTCACATTATCATCACGGATTGGTACTATATGGATCTCTTCTTGGGATGTTATCCCCCTTAGCGGGTGCATCGGATACTTTATGACATGTGTTTCATGTACATCATGTATTCCTTGCTTCTGCGTTATTCATATACACTCATGTTCTCTCATGTTCTTACATGTACGTCCATGTACTCTCATGTTCTTTCATGTACGCTCATGATTTGCCCATGTGTCTCTTGTATAACCAAAACATCATGTCCGTAACGTAACTTGAATAGATCCTTGTGTATTGATTGTGGGTAGGGGTGAGTATAAATGGTCATGTGATTTACCCATCATGTACACTCTGTTACTTTTTATGTTCATCATGTACAACCTAAGCCAATTACATGCCATCTCATACTCTAAATCACTAGTCACTTACAGTTCTTACTTATCATGTATATATTTCCAGTTATCAAATACCTCTCCTGTTTTCATGTACATCTTTTATAGCAGTTCATATATCTTATTCTATTGCTTGCTTTATATTTCCTGACATGATATGAACTGCATGAGATGTATTGTGCTCGCTCCTGTCCTGACTGGACCTGTTGAAAATATTACAGAGGACGAGGAGGAGGCTGGTCTGGATACTTACTACGGGGCAGCCTTAGATGACACCTATGAGCTGGACCCTCAGGAGGACCCAGCTCTAGCTGAGGATATCACCCAGTTTGCCTAGATTAGATTAGTGAGATTTAGTTTCTTTTATGTAGCCTTGAGGCAAGTTTAGCTAGACTTCATTCGGAGTTCAGAGATGTATATTCTTTCTTTTATTCTGTATCTGAGACCATGTACTTCTGGATATTTGCTGGGATTTTCTTAGACTACTTTTCATCTATTTGTTTCCTTGAGTTCTATTTCATATCGTGCTATCTCTTCCTTAGTTGTGATTGAGTTTATTACTGCTATGTCACCCCCATTCGGGGAGTATAAACTGTTTAGATAGATATTGTTAGATGTATGTTGACCTAGGACAGCGTTCTACCGCCGACACTGCGACGTAGGCTGGGCGTTGTTACGTTCTCGTACCCTCACAGTGGGTGCGGGTCGTGACACGTTTTTTGTGGTGGCCCATGCAGGTCGAGTTTATGTAGTGGTATTCGAACTAGAGTATCACTACAGCCTGCAGTAGGATTAGGATATTTCTTTGAGGTACTCAATCACATTAGGAAAAACTCTTATCTAATTCATACCATCTCAGTTCTTGCTGATATTGTTTTCCTTTGAATATAACTGTCCTCCTTTTCTATTTCGACTCGTTCTCAACAATTGTTTCTTTGATCTGTCTCCAGGATGGTTGAGATAGGATCACCTCGCCAGGGCCACGGGGACATCGATGGGAGGACTGCCACCTCTCATACCCAGCAGCTAGCCCCTGGTGCCGCAGACCCACTCATGCCAGCTGGGGTAGACGTTTCAGCTGCGATCAGAGGAGCCCTTCCACCAGCAGCAGGGGGTATACCTCCACCAGATCGGAGGCAGGACCCGGTCATTCCAGAGGATTCCTTCCAGCAGCCGCCTCCGAGATACGTGGACGCAGCTCAGATGTTCGCATATTTCCAGCAGTTCATGGACCGACAGCAGGCTCGACAGGACAGAGGCATGGAGTTGGCCGTCACGACAGCCGCAGCTCGACCAATGGTGCAGCAGCCGAAGACACCGGGGATCGAGCAGTTTCAGAAGATGAGTCCCAGAGACTTCCTGGGGATGGAGGGGATTATATACGCTGACGAGTGGATCGAGCATACGGAGGAGATCTTCCGCCTGGCCAGGATACCAGCAGATCTTCAGATCGAGGCCGCAGCTAGTCGGATGCGAGATCTTGCTCGCACATGGTATCAGTCAGACCCCAGGATGGGGGTAGCTGGACAGACTTGGGAGCAGTTCAAGGGCTTCTTCAAGAAGAAGTTCTTCCCAGATTCAGCACTCAGAGCCTTGGAGACGCAATTCGAGAGCCTAGTCCAGGGGAGTCTTTCAGTGGAGGAGTATGCGGGGGAGTTTGGCCGCCTCGGGAGGTTCGTAGAGGGCCTGAGCGAGACGGCGAAGGCCCAGAGGTTCCGGAAGGGTTTAGTCAAAGAGGTCAAGTCCTTGACCAAGGGCAACCGGGATGCCACCTTCGAGGAGATCTTGACGGGAGCCTTGTTGGCAGAGGATGATCTTGAGCTTAGGCTCAAGAAGGGACGAGACCCAGTCGGTGGCAGCAGCAGCGGAGGCCAGGCCAAGAGGCCTCACCCTCAGCACCAGCAGCCGAGGTAGTTCCAGCCGCAGCCGTTCCAACAGAGACAGCAGCAGCAGCAAAGATAGCAGCATGTTACCTTGTGCCCCTTCTGTAAGAAACCAGGGCACGATTGGGGTGAATGCCGGCTGAGGCTAGGCAAGTGCCTACTCTGCGGATCATCAGATCATCAGTTGAGAGAGTGTCCCAAGTCTGCGGGACGGGCAGCTCAGAAAGCAGGAGCTAGGGCTCCGGCAGGACAACAGAGAGGACCAGTATTGCAAACTCAGCAACAGAGGTTCGCACAGCATCAGTAGCAGGCCAGGGAAGGCCAGCAAGGACGAGCTTACGCCATGACACTTGAGGATGCTCAGGCAGTAGGAGAGGTGCTAGCAGGTTCTGATCTTCTCGATTCTATTTCCACCTTATCTCATTATACCTATCTTGAAATTCAGTTCTATCTATTACTATCTGTCTCCTCATTGTTGATAAGTTTGATCTGGTGTTTCATTATAATTTAATTTTTCTTCCGAGATGATTGTATGGGCTAGGTCGCCTCGATTATGAGATTTTAGAATCCTCTAGGGTCATGCTAGCAGGCATAGTGAGGACATATAGTTGGATTATGGATGTATTTCTCGGGTGTGGGAATTTAAGGTTTTTGCTGCCAAGCGCACGGCAATGCAAAAATTTTAAATACCATAGTTCTAGAGGTATGTACCATAGTCGAGGACTCTGTGATTATCGTAGCCTTGCTCACTAGCATGACAGAGATTCTGAGAATCATGGTTTTGGACAGACGTATATGATTATCTGACGGTATGATTGAGACTCTGATTGTGGGGTGTTTGACCTAGAAGGACTACTACCATTTTAATTTCGAGGACGAAATTTTTATAAGGTGGGTAGGATTGTAACACCCAGTTTTCCACAAGAGGGTAATTTTGAAATTTTGTAATTATAATTCTTATTTAATGGTATTTACTTCATGTTATGTTTTTTAGTGATTTTTAATTATTTTTAAATTATTTAAATTCATGATTTATGATTTGGTGTCTAGCTAGTGTTCATTTCCAGACTGAGGGGTATTTTAGTCATTTTTTTAATTTTAAGAATTATTTGGGATTATTAATTATTATTTAGATTTAATAGAATTTATTTCAATTTATGGGAATTTTTAGGAATTTGTTTGGATTTATTTGGACTAGTTTGATTTTTGACTAGTTGTAGCCCTTGTAGACCAACCTAGGAGCTAACCCTAGTTAGTTGGGCTTGGTTAGGTCAAGTGACCCTAGTCTAACCTAGTATGACTTAAGTCAGTAGTTATTGATTCATTAGAAATTTAATTAGGAATTTAGGAATCAAGTGTTTTGATAAATGGCATGTGGTTTCACAAGTCATTTTGTGACTAGACTTGATAGGACTAGCTAACTTGGCCCAAAGCCCAAACAATAACAAAACCCTAAGCCCTAGACATTATTGGCCAGCCACCATATCCTCCTTAGGAACACCACCCTATTTATACTCTCCTATTTTTAGGGTTGCCTCCTTCTTAGGAAAGCTCAAGTTAGAAAATCAAGGTTTGTTCCTATTCAATAAATCCCTAAAATTCCATTTCTCTTCCTTTTCCATTCAAATCTTTTCTATTATATCCTAATCTATCTATTCTTGTTGTCATTAAGGTTCCACTTCAGTTTGTGGTGATTTTGGTGGATTGGGACATCAAGAGGAGAGCATTTGAATAGAGGATTTTTCTTGAAGGTTCAAGCTTAGGTAACTCCCTCAAATTTCCATGAAACTTCGATTTGTCTTCATCATTAGGAAGCCCTAGGGGTCCCCTAAGTGTGTGCATTGGTGTCGTGTCAGGTTTCATGAGTTTTGTGTCCATTTGGACACGTATCAAGGGTGTGGCCTAGGTGTTTGTAGAAATGCCACATAGGATTCAATTTTCGATTTTTGTAAAACTAATTGCATAGGTTTGTAGATCTAGGTGTGGGTATGAATGTTTGTGGAGGATGTCTCGTTGTTTTGTGTCTGTGTCGGGTGCTATTTGGTTTGGACACGGCTGTTCACGAACTGGCCTGTTTCTGTTCAGTCCCCTGCTACTCGAGGGGTCGTGCTCGTTGGACACGGCGACTCAGGTCATGCCACTTGGCGTGGGCCAAGGGGAAATGACTGACATGAGGTCCTCTAAGTTGGAGACGACCTCGTGTCGTGTCGGACACACACTTGACCCCGCAAGGGGATTCTACTGCGCTGTTTCACGCGAACAACAGCTCCTGACACGGGCTTCGTGTCCCTCGTGGACACGTCGTGATGATGTGTCAGGGACACGAATGTGTTGCCCTATGTTGGGCGAACACGAGGGAACGAACACAGGGCCTCATGTGTCCTGTGTCGTATGCACGAGGCCACGACACGCGTGCACGACACTATTTTTCCCACTGTCCAGTTTTGTGTTTCTGTGTGTTAATTCCTATTTTAATTAGTTTAATTCATGATTTCATTGGCTATTTGGGTCTAATATTAATGTATAACTTGTGGTAGATCATGTTTATACATTAGATTAGGTTTTAATTTGGATTTTGGTTTGTAATGGGAGTTTGAACTGTCCCTGATACTTGGACTGACACTGTAATTCCTGATGTTTTTCCAACCTATTAACCCCCCTGTTCTGCTGTGTTCTCTATTTAAATTGATCCCTACATATCAATATACATGTTAGCTTAGTCTTTACATTCGAAAATGAGCAGTGGGTTGTGAGTATAAGATTTTGGGTAATGAGTTGGTTTCAAAGTCAATGTCAACTGTTATTACATTTCCTGTAAAGGCTTCCTGTTTCTTAATTTAGTTTTTACCTGAATATATTAACCTATCAATCACTGTTAATGCATTTTATGAACTCTAATCTATACTCATATATGTTGTCTAGTTATGAGTCAATTTTGGGTGGATTACATTGAGGATTAAATGATAAATGGGACTGAACTGTACTAGACTGAACCTTGTTCAGGAAAAACATGAGATTGAGGGTGATTCAAACCTGAGATCCCTTCCTCCTTAACTGATGTTTGTTCCTAAACTGTTAATACCTGAGAATGATGTTAAATTGTTGTTTAAATATTAATTATAATGTAAATACATGATAAAGCATGTTTGAGTTATGAGTTTTGTCAAGATAGAAATTC
The DNA here is from genome assembly GCA_029216955.1 of Iris pallida. Classification (NCBI taxonomy): domain Eukaryota; kingdom Viridiplantae; phylum Streptophyta; class Magnoliopsida; order Asparagales; family Iridaceae; genus Iris; species Iris pallida. The sequence goes on from JANAVB010001022.1 coordinate 99,693, forward strand.
TGAAAAGTAAGTTCAGTTTCCAATTTTGCCAGATTTCATATATGTTTTTGTATGATGATTTTAGCCTCTAGAATGATGTTTAATACTGAGTTTTAAATGCTAAACATGTTCCTCTCTATGTATACTAACTGTGGTTAAGTTTTTGGGTGATTTGGCATGGAATGGAGTTCAAAATAGGTTTTTGGCAAGTTAGCAAGTTCTGAAACTTGATGTTTAGTTTTCTAAATTGTTCCAGATGTTTATTCTGAACCTTGCCATCAATTTTACCCATCTAATGCTGTTAAATGATTGAGTTATAATTCCTAGATTGGTTCTCCCAGACTTGGGCTACTTGTGTGTTAATCTGAGTTTGTTTGATACATGAAACCTGTGTATACACTGTCAAAGTGATTCCTGAGTTTTGTTTTTATAAAAACCTGGGAGTGAATACTTGGATACACCAGAGTGTTACACTCTTTTGCAAAACTGAGATTGAAGGGAAGGGGGGGACAATGAATTGATTTCCTTTTCTTTTCTTCTTAAACTGAGAATTTGATTGTTTCTTTTCAAGGTCTGAATTAGGCAACTGAGTTGCCTTGATATCTGGAACTCAAACCTGAGTTCCTTTTCCTTACCTGAAGACTTTAGGTATCCTACATTTCCCACATCCTGAACTATCATGCTCTCATCACTGTACAACCTGGGCTTTGAATCCCAGTTTCCAAAGCCTTGACATGATATGCTTTCCTCCTTCTTTCACTGTTTTGTATTTCCTGCACTAGTTTGCATACTGCCCCTTCCTTCACTGTTGCTTATATTCCTGCATATATGTAGTTAATTCCTGTACACACACCCACTGTTAAATGTTACACATTCTTCATGTATGCCTAAATGTATAGCACACCACAGCACATAACAAACACTCTTTCCTTTTCTTTCACTATTTTGTGTTTTCCTGCCATGTATGTAATCACATTTGACACACACAAGTATACACATTCACACACATATTCTCTCTATCATTCTCTCCTTATGCCTAGTCCTTACATGTGTAGACTATATGTCTAGTATGTAGACATATATGATAATGTATGTATATATATAGTGTAATGTAAGTGTGGTTTAATATATAAGTTATGAAGGTTGTGGGTATATAGATAGTGATGATCTATTGATGTATGGTTATCATAGGCATGTATTATATATATATGCTCTATGTATATATGGTATGTGTATAGGTGTAAGCCTTTACTCATGTATACATGAATCTCTTGATAGATAGCTAATATGAGGTAATTTAATGTGTGTTTGTTTGTTGGCTTGTATAGCCTAGGAATGGTGTGTGTTGACTAGAATAGATTTGTTAGACCTAGTTAGCCTAGTTTAGATTTAATTAGACTTGGTTGACCTAGTTTGGCTTCTAGGGTTGACCAGAGTTGACCAAGAGTTGACTTTGGCCTAGATTGACCTAGGATCATGTAGAATGCATAGTAGGACTTCATTATACTATTCTGGACTTGTTGTGACTCGTGCTGTTCTGATTAGGAGCCAGACACCCCTCCTCGGACAGTACTTTCATATCGGACACTCAGATACCAGACGAGTACATTCTCTGATCGTTTCATACTTGTCACGATTTATATTCTCGCTCTAGATTACTTTTACTTGATGCTGTCACGTTATCATCATGGATTGGTACTATATGGATCTCTTCTTGGGATGTTATCCCCCTTAGCGGGCGCATCGGATACTTTATGACATGTGTTTCATGTACATCATGTATTCCTTGCTTCTGCGTTATTCATGTACACTCATGTTCTCTCATGTTCTTACATGTACGTCCATGTACTCTCATGTTCTTTCATGTATGCTCATGATTTGCCCATGTGTCTCTTGTATAACCAAAACATCATATCCGTAACGTAACTTGAATAGATCCTTGTGTATTGATTGTGGGCAGGGGTGAGTATAAATGGTCATGTGATTTACCCATCATGTACACTCTGTTACTTTTCATGTTCATCATATACAACCTAAGCCAATTACATGCCATCTCGTACTCTAAATCACTAGTCACTTACAGTTCTTACTTATCATGTATATATTTCCAGTTATCAAATATCTCTCATATTTTCATGTACATCTTTTACAGCGGTTCATGTATCTTATTCTATTGCTTGCTTTATATTTCCTGACATGATATGAACTGCATGAGATGTATTGTGCTCGCTCCTGTCCTGACTGGACCTGTTGAAAATATTACAGAGGACGAGGAGGAGGCTGGTCTGGATACTTACTACGGGGTAGCCTTAGATGACACCTATGAGCTGGACCCTCAGGAGGACCCAGCTCTAGCTGAGGATATCACCCAGTTTGCCTAGATTAGATTAGTGAGGTTTAGTTTCTTTTATGTAGCCTTGAGGCATGTTTAGCTAGACTTCATTCGGAGTTCAGAGATGTATATTCTTTCATTCTGTATCTGAGACCATGTACTTCTGGATATTTGCTGGGATTTTCTTAGACTACTTTTCATCTATTTGTTTCCTTGAGTTCTATTTCATATCGTGCTATCTCTTCCTTAGTTGTGATTGAGTTTATTACTGCTATGTCACCCTCATTCGGGGAGTATAAACTGTTTAGATAGATATTGTTAGATGTATGTTGACCTAGGACAGCGTTCTACCGCCGACACTGCGGCATAGGCTGGACGTTGTTACGTTCTCGTACCCTCACAGTGGGTGCGGGTCGTGACAGACGCTTACCGCATAATCGAGGGAGAGGATCATACAATCATCTTCGGCCGAAAGAATAACCCACAACCCTTCAGGGTAGAAGAAGTTGATCTAGAACCCGACACCGGGAGATTGCCCCTTTATCTGTATAGTTCCCGATCCAAGTACCTCATGCAAAAACAAGGGTATGATCTGGAAACTACACCAGGCTTAAACTATGGCACTAGACGACGGTTACCCTTACAATTGTCGGTCCCGGCTGGTAAATCACGAGACTATTACAATAAAACCAGATGTGGGCTAGGTTATGTTACACCGACAGTGACCCCTGAAAGCTCAGACGAGGAATACGACTGGCATTCACACTCAACCGGATCACCCACTTCCGATTCGGATGTCAGCATCGGAGACATGCTCAGGCAAGTCGGTCCGTCAATATGGCATTTGTCGACGCCTACGAAGAAGATGAAGACATTCCCGAACTTCTTGAGCTAGAGCCATGGGCACAACAACTAGATGAACAGTAGAAGAAGCGGTTCGAACAAAGAGAGCCTCCTATCGAGGATGAGGTTGTACAAATCGATCTCGGTGATGAGTCCTCTCCAAAGCCCATCTTCATCACCAAGAATCTGACAGACGAAGAGCGAGAATCACTACTGCAACTCGTCAGAGAATACATCGATGTGTTCGCCTGGAGCAACGAAGATATGCTATGACTGAATCCCGAGATTGCACTTCACAAAGTCAACATCCGTCCGGACGCAAAACCAGTCAAGCAACAGCAGCGACAGTTTCGTCCCGACGTCATGAATGCCATTGAAGGTGAGGTCAACAAACTAATAGCTAGCGGCTTCATCCGTGAGGAACAGCTTCCTGACTGGGTCGCCAACATAGTACCAGTCCTCAAGAAAAGTGGAAAGATTCGAATCTGTATCGACTTTCACAATCTGAATGAGGCGTGTCCTAAGGATGAGTTCCCTCTCCCTATTACAGACATCATGATCGACAACACCTACGGCTTTGAGTGTATGTCATTCATGGACGGTTTCTCGGGGTACAACCAAATCAAGATGTTCCCTGATGACGAACAGCATACGTCATTCCGAACACCAATTGGCACATATTGCTACACAGTCATGCCTTTCGGTTTAAAGAATGCTTGCGCCACCTATCAAAGAGCTATGAGTGTCATCTTTAGAGACCACTTGCGCAAGACAGTGGAGTGCTACGTCGACGACATCGCCGTCAAGAGCCGCTCTAAAGAAGATCATCTGCATGATCTGAGGACAACGTTCGACCTGATGCTAGCGCATAATTTGAAGATGAATCCCACAAAATCTTTCTTGGGCGTATCCAGCGGGAAGTTCTTGGGTTTCATCATTACCTCCCAGGGTATCCACGTAGACCCTGAGAAGACGAAGGCAAACATGGAGATGGGTCCCCCGAGAAATCTTCATGAACTCCGAGGCCTTCAAGGGAGGCTAGCCTACATCAGGAGGTTTATCTCCAATCTCTCCGGACGATGTCAGCCATTCGCCCACCTCATGAAGAAGGGCGTTTCATTCGTATGGGATTGTCACGACCCGGTCCCAATTTCTTGGGTCGAATCGGATCATGTCCAGCCTGCACCGTTGTTGAGACGGTGGCAGTAAGCTGTATCACTCATGCAGGTAATCAACAACATAGACTAATTGCCACAACTTTAATATTTCGATAATTAAAACTTGTCCAAACACAAAGTTTTCAATACAACCCACAACTGAAATAAAATAATTGTCTTTCACAATAACATAAATTGGAAATAAAACTAATTAGCAGTCTTCTCATCATCATCCTCTGATAAAACAGGCGGGTACAGCTCAGGTTCATAGTAATTACTAATCAGTAGTTCTGTATCATCAATAGGACCTAAAAATATAGTCTCCAGTCAGGAGGGAGCAAAGTACAATTCATGATATTTTAACAATTGAAATAATAATGGAATTATGCATTTTTAAACAATTTGAAATAAATAGTTTTCCAGTAGTTAAAACATTGTGATGTGAATAGGCAATGAATATGACCGGATTGGGTTGTACAGTTGTTTCCTATTGATACGATATGGCTTGTCTCCGTGTGTATGAGGGGTAAGCTAACGCAGTCATTATACTATTTTGGATGTGGTCATACTCATTACATTACTCCCCCAGTACCCAACAGTTAAACAGTCAATGCTCTCAGAGAGAGTTCCGTGTTGCCTCGTGGTTTAAATTTGCAATAAAACTATTACTAAATAATTGTAAACTACCACAAATTGTACTTGCCTTGGTTTGACTGGAAAGAGGGTAATGTCTCCGAGATAAATTTTAGACTTGTCCTCGAAATCCTACAATCAAGAAGTCGGTCTTAGATTTCCAGAGTTGCCGTACTAGATGTGCTAGTTTCAATCTCTAATTTGTCCTAGTTAATTTTAATTCTTTATTTATACTAACACAAATAAAACTCGATTATCTAATGCGTTACATTTAATTATGATGGAAAGATCATTTTATATTTAATTTTGGAAAAAACTTTGTATTTATCGGTTTATTGGCAAAACTTGGTATTTTATAATTTATATAATAAAACTACATTTTTCTTTAAATGAGAAAAACGTGAAACTTGTAATAATAATAACTTGTAATTTTTCCTAATTTATTTAATGTGAGAAAACAATATTGATTTTCTACAAAATAATTATTTTACTATTTTACGTGTTTACGTCAACCACAACCAGAAAAGAATAAAAATTTAACTAACCTATTACAAACCACAAAAAATAATAAAACTGGGCTTATGCCCTTTACAGATCATTTTACATGAATTTAAATAAGAAGAAAACTTTGGTTAGTCTCTAAAAATTATCCTACAATTTAATTACAAAAAAAAAAAATTAATGTAATTTAAATTAAATTAATTTACGAGTCTCAGATATTGGTCCAATCGTCATAAATAGCTAATGCCTCAACGTCCGGTAAAACCGGTTTCGTTTGCATTTTGCTAAGGGCCCATTGACGGATACGGTCGTCGCCCAAAAGTCCAAATTTATAAATATTTTCGAAAACCTATTTGAAATCCATTTATATAAATTTCATAAAAAAATTTGGCAGCATTCCCTCTATTTTCGGGATAACCCAAAACTGGGAAAATGTGCCACACACACCAATCACAAATCCCATACCAGGAAAACCCAATTTCCAACCAGAAAATGATAATAATAACCAAAACCCGAAAATAATATCGAACCCGAAAATATAACCACAATACGTTTCCGAAATTCGGAAAATCGAAATGAAACTCAAAAAACCCGAAATAAACTTCGGAAATTCCAAACCAACAGAACACTCAAAGCCACAGCACCAATTCCGAAATGGAATTTGAAAAAAAAATCAAACCCATAGAAATATTCCAAAAACTCACAGAATGTTTCCGAAAATATTTCGGAAAATCCGAAAATGTCTCGCTTACCGAATTCCCGGGGAATTCGTGGACCAAATTCATCATAGACTGAAAATGGAAACGGGGAACGAAAATATACCAGAAATTTTTCGGCTAGAGCTCTCAGGTCAAAGTAGGAAAATAGATCCTCCAAGTCTCGAAAATTGCGGACAGCGGAATCGGAAAAGCAATCGGCGGTAGAAATTCCGAATCTGAACCCGCGAAGTGCTGTGAACAGCGGATCGGGCACGCGGGGTCGGCCAGGGACAGCCGCGGGGAGGCCGCGGAACAACACCGGAGAACGGAAAGGTCGCCCGGGGAGCCGACGGGGTCGGGCGCGGGTCTCCGGGGCTCGGCGTCAGAGCTCGGGAGGCAGGCGGTGCTGCGGGGTTGATCGCCGGCAGCCTGGGGAAGGTGGCGCCGGGCAGCCTGAGCGCTGAATCGTCGGCCTGGCGGTGGCGTCGGGGCCGGTGTTTGTCGAAAAAGCGTGGGTCGGATTTTAGGGCACAGGGGTTAGGGAAAGAGGGTTTTGAGAGTGGTGATGAGGGAGAGGGATGTAGGAGAGGGATATATATATAGGAGAAGAGAGCGTGGGTTACCGAAAACCCAACGGCCATGGCCGTTCGAAAGTCGGAACAGAGGGTCGCGGCAGTTTTGGGAAGAGTCGGCCAAGAGTCGAAACCCCTCTGTTACACCAACAGAAGAAAAAATGAAAAGAGAGTGTTAAAGTCTCTCTCTCTCTCTCTCTCAATTATTAAATGGTTTAAGTGTTGGATTAAGGAAAAACCAATGGGCTTGGGTTTCATGGGCTTGGTGGGTTATACCAATGGGTCTAAGAGAATGGCTTCTCTTAAGGGTTGGGCTAACAAGACTTGGTCTCCAATATTTGGCTAAACAAATGTAGTGGTTAATAGAAAATAATAGGGAAAGGCTTTACAATTGAAAATTATAAATAATTTTCTTTAGAAAAATATAACTAAATATTTATTTATTTATTTATTTTTTAAATATTTTTAGTTTCAAATCGGGTTCGGGTCTGAGCCAAAAAATAAAATCCAAGTTATTAATTTTTAAAAGATTTTTTCTATTAAATAATTTGAAAAAACTAACTGGCAAACATACACTAATAAAATTAAAAATGTAACCAGAAAATTGCGGATTTCACAACCTTTCCTCCTTAAGAAATTTCGTCCTCGAAATTAAAGGATAGGGTTAGGAATTACCTCAGGTATCAAACAAGTACAGGTACTGCTCCCGCATCTCATCTTCTCGCTCCCAGGTAGACTTGTCTGGGGATTTATGCCTCCACATAACTCTGACTATAGGAGTCACCGAAGTCCTGGTCCTTTTCTCGTCTCGGTCCAAAATTGCCACAGGCTTCTCTGGTACTGTAAGGCTGGGTCCAATCTCCAGCTCTGAATGGTCCAAGATGTGACTCGAATTCGAGATGTAGCGTCTGAGCTGTGAAACGTGGAAGACGTTGTGCACGCCCTCAAGATTAGCTGGTAGAGCTAACCGATACGCTATTTCACCAATTCGGCTCAAAACTTCAAATGGTCCGATATATCTGGGACTCAGCTTCCCAGCTCTGCCAAATCGGATAGTTCCTCTGGTAGGAGAAATCTTCACAAAGACACTACCTCCTTCTTCAAACTCCAGTGGTCGACGACTGCTATCTTCCCAATGCTTCTGTCTGTCTTGGGCAATCCTGAGCTTGTCTCTAATCACCTTCACCTTCTCTGCTGCATCAGTCACCATTTCTGGCCCCAGTAGTACTCTTTCTTCTACGTCGTTCCATGCAAGTGGAGTGCGGCAACGACGTCCATAAAGAGCTTCAAATGGTGTCATACCAATGCTAGCTTGATAATTATTGTTGTAGGAGAATTCTACCAAATGCAAGTGGTCTTCCCAAGACCCTCCAAATTCCAAGACGCAAGATCTCAGCATGTCCTCTAGCGTCTTGATGGTTCTCTCCGATTGTCCGTCAGTTTGGAGATGGTAAGCTGTGTTGAACTTCAATTTTGTTCCCAAGCTGTCATGCAAACTCTTCCAAAAGTGTAAGGTAAATCTAGTATCTCGGTCAGATACAATACTTACCGGTACTCCATGAATCCGGTAGATGTGTCGCATGTATAGTGCTGCCAACTTCTCGGTAGATAAACCTGTTGGCCCATTGGTCATATGGTCAACCTGATTTTAATAATTGATCAAAACTCTGTCTGGATATACGAAGCTTGTTGGGACATCTCAGCTTCTTGGACATAAGCAAGATTGGATATTCACTCCGTTTAAGACTGAAGATCTGTTTGCCTACTTGAGTCTGTACTTCCTATGCAATATAATTTTTCACTTTATTTGAGTCTAGGAATACGTTGTACACCGAGTCGTACTGGAAAATAGGCTATCCCCAAAATAGTTCAGAATGTTTTTAAAATGACCTATCAAAATGTTTACAAAAAGGTTTTCAAAAAGGTTTTCAAAAATCACCAAAAATCTATTTTAAAATCCTAACCTAACCCTGACAGAACTCGGCCAGAGTTCGGCCAGAGTTCGGTTGGTGGCCGTTTGATTTTTGAATTCTCTGGAACTTGGTCCTCCTGCAGTTGCGGATTTGACCGAGAATTGCTCATCGAGTTCTGCCCGAATTCTGCCCGAATTCTGACAGAGTTCTCCCTTTGGAATTCCTAAAATAGAGATGGATTTCGATCATTTCAATTCACTCATTCACTTTCAATCTTCTCTCTATCTAAAAAGCTTTCTGCCTTCCAAAGAGTTTTCTAGAGCTTTCATTTTCAGATCCCAAGCCAGTTACAATCCTCTAGTCGATTTGCCAGTGCGGTACGGTCTAGAAGTTTTTGAGAGATTGTAATCAGAAGGCTTGATTGAAGAATACCTCTTCACATTTGAAGTTGGACGAGTTCTTCGTATCAAAGCTCGCGTTGTAGAAGTTGTAAGGACTTCGTAAGAAAACTTGCGGTTTTTCCTATAGTGGATTCAACTGGTAGCAAGAGTTCTACCGACTGGATTAGTCCTCAACAGAGGGATACCAGTATACATCGTTGTCTTTGCGTTTGCTTTCTGAACTCTGCCTTTACATTATTTCAACTGTGATTATATACTGTGATTGTGTTGCTAACATTTTTTAATTAGCATTATTCCGCTGCCAACTCTATTCACCCCCCTCTAGAGTATTACGCTTTACTATATCGTTCCTACAATTGGTATCAGAGCGGATGTTACAGGTAAAGCGAGGTAACAGTGCTATTATTTATTCATTATTTATTAGATCACAGCACATCACATGGCTACTATGAAATTCATAAGTGAAGGTCAGGCCACAAACAGACCCCCACTGTTTAATGGTACTAACTATACTTATTGAAAAATACGGATGAGTTTCTTCTTGAAATCTCTTGATTTTGACTTATGGGCTATTGTTCTTGATGGCTATCAGAAGCCACCTCATATAAATATCGAGGGAGTTTTGGTTGAAAAACCCCAAAGCAGTTATACAGAGGAAGAAAAGAAAAAGGCCAGTCTTGACGCACGTGCCATTAATGCTCTTTTTTATGCCTTAGACAGAACAGAATTTAACAGGGTATCTACATGCACAACGGCAAATGGTGTATGGAAGCTTCTCGAAGTTACACATGAAGGCACGACTCAAGTCAAGGAGACAAAAGTCAGCAGACTTACTCAAGAGTACGAGGCGTTCAAAATGAAGCCAAATTAAACAGTCACACAAATGTTCGAGAGGTTCTTGGATATTGTAAACCCTTTGTCCTCCTTAGGCAAAGATTACAGTAACCACGAAAAGATTCGCAAACTCCTGCGAGCTCTCACCAAGAACTGGATTCCAAAGGCTACAGCTATCATTGAAGGAAACGACCTCACCACAATGTCACTTGAAGTACTCATGGGTAAACTACTCACTCATGAACTGGAGCTACAAGATTTTGAAGAGCCTGCTCCAAAGGAGAAGACTATCGCCCTCAAGGCTCAGCACAGAAAAGCTGCTGAAGATGACTCAGACAGCAGTGGATCTGACGCTGAAGATCAAGCTCTCCTAGCAAGGAAGTTCAAAAGATTCATGAGACATGAGAAGAAAGTCAAAGAAAACAACAGCAACAACTGGTATCAAGAAGATGTTGTCTGCTATGGCTGTAAGAAGAAGGGACATATGAAGAAGGACTGTCCCATCAACTCATCATCGAGCAAAAAGAACAACAGGTATGAAAAAGGCAACCTGAAAAGATCAACGTCTCGGAAATATGCCAACACCAGCATATGGCATGAAAGTGAAGCTAGCGACTCAGAAGATGAACATTCAGAGGACGCTGCAAACATCTGCTTCATGGCAATCGATCAGGTACCTACTGAACCTGTAGAAACATATGATGACTTCACCTTTGAGCAATTAGGAGATGCCTTCAGTGACCTGATGCTTGACTACAGGAAACTGTGTAGTAAATATCAGACCGCTAAGAAGGTACTCAAAGAGTACAAAAGAGAAATAGGAAGACTTACCGACCTACTAGCTGAGGTTAGAGCTAATGTTAGTGAGTCTGGTGAGCTTTCCTCTATAAAGCTCTTATTACACGAGACTAAACAGTCATCCGAAGAGAAAGACAAGATTATAGACCAATTGAGAGAAGATCTTTCTAGAGAAAAGAAAAGTCTTCAATCTGCACAAATCAGAATGGAATCACTCACTTCTGATTATACTAAGTTATATGACACTTCCAAAAGGTTGGAAATTAGGTTAGGAAAACAGCCTGAGCCTGCTGCTTCCTATCCTAACACGTGTCACTTACCGAGAATTCGGAACATTCCCAAGCCAAACACTATCAGACCAAACCATATAAAACCTTTACCCCAAAAGGTTAAGCCCAAACATGATCATAGGTATGCATTCTTCTATACTAGAAAACCCAAACTTACCAACCATGCACACCACTCAGCTTTCAACACTCGACATGCACAATGTCATTATTGTGGCCTCATTGGTCATATATCATCTGCATGTAGAATGAGAAAGCTTGTAGATTTAAATGTTTATGCTTGGATACCTAAAGCTAACAATTCAGGACCCTACAAGAAATGGGTACCAAAGGTTTCATCTGTAAACTGTTTTGTAGGTGGAACACCCTTCACATGCTAGAAGCAAATGGATCCTCGACAGCGGTTGCTCACGGCATATGACCGGTGACGCTACCCTATTTGCAACACTGTAGAAGATTTAGAAGGAAGGTTATATTTCCTTCGGTAATAATTTGAAAGGGTATATTATTGGTATCGGTGATGTTGGTAAGTCTCCCTATCCCGTGATTAAAGATGTCTGTCTGGTTACCGAGTTGAAACATAATCTGCTCAGCATAAGTCATCTAGCTGATCATGGTTATGGTATCAACTTTGGCAAAGACAAATATACTATAGTTGATAGCTCAACTGGTAGTACTATCTTTGAAGGAATCAGGGAAGACAATATATATGTTTTCTATCTGCTGGAAGAAGCTAACATTTTAGGTAGATGCTTAATGGCCAAAAGTGATGAGAGTCATCTATGGCACATGAGACTCGGTCATGCAAACATGGATACAATTTCAAGATTATCCACAAAGAAGTTAGTACGTGGTTTACCAGACATAACATTCAAGAAGGATTCGGTATGCAGCCAATGTGAAAAGAACAAGGCTACCAGATCCACATTCAAGTCTGTAAACGCAGTATGTACTACTAGACCTCTACAATTGCTATACATGGATTTATTCGGTCCTAGCAGAGTTGCTAGCCTCGGAGGTAAATTATATGCATTTGTTATTGTAGATGATTTTTCTAGATACACGTGGGTATATTTCTTGACACGCAAGAATGACGCATTATCCGAATTTGTCGCCTTTTGCAAGAAAGTACAAAATGAAAAAGGTTACATGATCACTCGAATTAGAAGCGATCATGGAGGCGAATTCGAGAATGCTGATTTCGAACAATTTTGTGACACACACGGTTTCATACATGAGTTCTCCTGCCCTAGAACTCCACAACAAAATGGAGTTGTGGAACGTAAGAACAGAACTCTAACCGAAATGGCCAGAGTGATGTTAAATCAATTTAGCCTACCCAAATACTTCTGGGCTGAAGCTGTCAATACAGCTTGCTTTGTGCTCAATAGAGTTCTAATTCGACCCAAATCGAAGAAGACTCCATTTGAGTTATGGTTTGATAGAATTCCTTCAGTTTCATACTTTAAGATTTTTGGCTGTAAGTGCTTTATTCTTAATACTAAAGACAACTTGGAAAAGTTTGACGAAAAGGCCGATGAAGGTATATTTTTAGGTTATGCGGCCAAGAGCAAAGGGTACAGAGTCTTCAACAAACGTACCATGATCATCGAAGAATCAATCAACGTCACTTTTGATGAAATAAACCAAATGACTCACGATAATAGTGATGAAGATCTGCCTACATCAAGTTCAACATCAGCTGAACCTGAACCAAGCTCTGCACTAGCTGAACCCCCTAGAGGAGATCCAGGAACCAGCTACCTACAGAGTCTACCGAAGAGGTTAAAATTCACAGCTGATCATCCACAAGATTTGGTAATTGGTAACATTACCAAAGGAGTAAGTACTCGATCATCCAGTAGAGATATTGTTTCTAGTGTTGCATTTATTTCACAGCTAGAACCTAAATCTATTGATGAAGCATGTAGTGATAGTTTCTGGATAGATGCCATGCAAGAGGAATTGAACCAATTAGAACGGAATCAAGTTTGGGAACTTGTTCCCAAGCCTATTGATCATCCGGTCATTGGCACCCGTTGGGTATTCCGAAACAAACTAAATGAGGATGGTTTAGTAACTCGTAACAAGGCTCGACTCGTAGCTCAAGGATACAATCAAGAAGAGGGTATCGACTACGATGAGACTTATGCTCCAGTTGCGAGATTAGAATCCATTCGAATGTTATGTGCATTTGCATGTTTTCATGATTTCAAACTTTTTTAAATGGATGTAAAAAGTGCTTTTCTAAATGGCTTTATAAAAGAAGAAGTTTTTGTAGCACAACCTCCGGGTTTCACGGATTTCAAAAATCCTGACCATGTTTTCAAGTTGAAGAAAGCCTTATATGGTTTGAAACAAGCCCCTCGTGCTTGGTATAACCATCTAAGCTCTTTTCTACTTGACAACGGTTTTTCAAAAGGAAAGGTTGACACTACACTATTTATTAAATCGTTTAATGGCAAGCTGCTTTTAATTCAAATCTATGTTGATGATATCATATTTGGATCCACTGATGAATCTCTTTGTCAAGAATTTTCTAAGTGTATGCAGAATGAGTTTGAGATGAGCATGATGGGAGAGCTGAAGTTCTTTCTCGGATTGCAAATCAAACAAACCGACAATGGGACGTTCATTAATCAAGCCAAGTACACAAAAGATTTGCTAAAGAAGTTCGATCTGGACAATGGCAAACCTATTGGCACTCCGATGGCAACTTCAACAAAGCTTGATTCTGACAAATAAGGCAAGCCAGTCGACACACGTAAGTATCGAGGTATGATTGTTAGTTTACTTTACTTAACTGCTAGTCGTCCAGATATAATGTTTAGTGTTTGCCTGTGTGTACGTTTTCAAGCTAACCCAAAGGAATCACATCTGACCGCAGTTAAGCGTATCTTCCGATACCTTAAGGGCACTTCTTCTGTCGGCTTGTGGTATCCCAAAACTAAATCCTTTGACCTTATTGGTTATTCGGATGCAGATTTTGCTGGATGCAAGGTTGATAGAAAAAGTACTAGCGGTACATGTCATTTCTTAGGCAAGGCTCTAGTCTCTTGGTTTAGTAAAAAGCAAAATTTTGTAGCCTTATCAACAATAGAGGCTGAGTATATCGCCGCAGGACGTTGTTGCGCTCAGATTTTGTGGATGAAACAAACCCTAGAAGACTTTGATTTATTTTTCACACATATTCCCATTTTCTGTGATAACACGAGCACCATTAATTTGACTAAGAATCCTGTATGTCATTCTCGTACTAAACATATCGAGATTAGACATCATTTTCTTAGAGATCATCATCAAAATGGAGATATAAACCTTGTGTACATAGATACTGAAAATCAATTAGCTGACATCTTCACTAAACCTCTAGCGGAAGATCGTTTCAATTATTTACGTCGAGAATTTGGAATTTTGGACGTCAATAATATTAATTAATTTTATTTTATGATTATATATCATTATACAAAAACTGTGTTAGAGACAAGCTAATAAAGAGTCTGTCTGTCACCACAACTACGGTTAAAGCGAAGCGGTACTTAAGAGTTCCCCGGTGAACCTCCGCCAGCTGGGACAGTACTCCTACAGCTAATCTGAGACAGTCACTGTATAATGACATTTAATTTATAAAATATTATTAATTATGTTATTTGAAGACTAAAATAACTAATCTTTGAATTAAATATTTGCAACGAGTCAATGAAAAAGAAGTAGCAAAAATCAACCTGAAAGAACCCTAGGCGAATTCGGCCAGAGCTCTGACCGAATTCGGCCCGAGTTCGATTAAGGATGTCTGTGTATATATATATACAGAACCCGAGAGCTTCTTCTCTTCCATTGCTTCCAAACTTTCAAACAGCAGCTCCAGCCGCCCGAAACTCCTCCAAATCCTAGGTATTCACCAACCCATTACTCCCTAGTGCTGGTACTTCCGGTCATGCTGGCCACGCTGTTGATGATATTGATGAGGATAGTGATGATGAGATCTGATTTGATTATTAGTGATATTCTATTGCATACTTGAAAATGCTCCGACATTCCAAGTTTTTATCATTTACTTTTTATCAGTACTTTGTAGTTTGCTATCAGTACTTTTTATCTTCATGGACATGTTTATGATGTTTTATTTATGACATCTCAGTTTATTTCAGCATTTTGTTTAAGCACTATCTCTTTATACTGCTCCTCCATTTTAAACTGCCTGTGAAATAGCATGCCTGAGATTTTTTTTATGTTTTTTGAAGCAATACATGCCTGTGATGATAATTTATAGAAATATTATATGCATGTGATGCTATATCTCTAATTCTTATACTATTTCTTTTATTTGTTTTCTCGCTATTTGTTACTTATGCATTGATTGCGGGGGAGTCTTCTGCATTTACTGCGGGGGAGCCTTCTCTTGTGCAATTACTTTGCTAAGTGACAAAGGGGGAGAAAATTAAAAATGATCTAACATTTTTTTTGAGTTAAATACAGGTTATGAACAATTTCTACTTTTTAATTTTTTTGAACAAGCTTAATGTTATATCATTCATAGTTTGTCAATTATCAAAATGGGGGAGATTGTTGGCCCATTGGTCATATGGTCAACCTGATTTTAATAATTGATCAAAACTCTGTCTGGATATACGAAGCTTGTTGGGACATCTCAGCTTCTTGGACATAAGCAAGATTGGATATTCACTCCGTTCAAGACTGAAGATCTGTTTGCCTACTTAAGTCTGTACTTCCTATGCAATATAATTTTTTACTTTATTTGAGTCTAGGAATACGTTGTACACCGAGTCGTACTGGCAAATAGGCTATCCCCAAAATAGTTCAAAATGTTTTTAAAATGACCTATCAAAATATTTACAAAAAGGTTTTCAAAAAGGTTTTCAAAAATCACCAAAAATCTATTTTAAAACCCTAACCTAACCCTGACAGAGTTCGGCCAGAGTTCGGCCAGAGTTCGGTTGGTGGCCGTTTAATTTTTGAATTCTCTGGAACTTGGTCCTCCTGTAGTTGCGGATTTGATCGAGATTTGCTCATCGAGTTCTGCCCGAATTCTGCCCGAATTCTGACAGACTTCTCCCTTTGGAATTCCTATAAATAGAGATAGATTTCGATCATTTCAATTCACTCATTCACTTTCAATCTTCTCTCTATCTAAAAAGCTTTCTGCCTTCCAAAGAGTTTTCTAGAGCTTTCATTTTCAGATCCCAAGCCAGTTACAATCCTCTAGTCGATTTGCCAGTACGGTACGGTCTAGAAGTTTCTGAGAGATTGTAATCAGAAGACTTGATTGAAGAATACCTCTTCACATTTGAAGTTAGACGAGTTCTTCGTATCAAAGCTCGCGTTGTAGAAGTTGCAAGGACTTCGTAAGAAAACTTGCAGTTTTTTCAATAGTGGATTCAACTGGTAGCAAGAGTTCTACCGACTGGATTAGTCCTCAACAGAGGGATACCAGTATACATCGCTGTCTTTGCGTTTGCTTTCTGAACTCTGCCTTTACATTATTTCAACAGTGATTATATACTGTGATTGTGTTGCTAATATTTTTTAATTAGCATTATTCTGCTGCCAACTCTATTCACCCCCCTCTAGAGTATTACGCTTTACTATATCGTTCCTACAAAACCAACCTTGAAGGGGATAAAGTGAGCTGACTTCGTCAGTCGGTCCACTATAACCCAAATGGCGTCCTTCCCTCCTTGGGATCGAGACAATCCTGACACAAAGTCCATTGTTATATGCTCCCACTTCCACTCCGGAATGTCCAGCGGCTGTAGAAGTCCTACGGGTCTCTGTCTGCTAGCCTTCACTTGTTAACAAATCAAGCATCTAGCCACAAATCTGGATACATCCTTCTTCATTCCATACCACCAAACGATGGTACGCATATCCCGATACATCTTATTAGCTCCAGGATGTATGGAATACTGCGACTGGTGCGCTTCTTGCATCAGCTCATTCTTCAGTTTGCCAGATGGTACACACAGCCTCGTACCATTCTTTAATGCTCCGTCACTGGCGATAGAGAATCCTTCAAGTGTTCCTGCCAGCACTTCATCTCTGAGTTTGTAAAACGTCTCGTCTTGGAATTGTGTCTCCTTGACTTTGTCCATCAGATTTGAACGCAATTGCAACTGCATCATGGTTGAGTCAGCTCCAGGTACAATAGCTTCTCGCCCCAGTCCCTTCATCTTTTCCTCAGGCAGTACAATTTCCAGACCAAGCTTCTCTATGTCCTCCAACAAGTGTCGCTCCTTAGTTAAGAACATCGCCACTGGGTATCGACTAAGTGCATCTACAACCATATTAGCCTTACCCGGATGGTACTGCAAGTCGATGTCAAAATCCTTCATCAGCTCCAGCCATCTTCTTTGTCTCATATTCATCTCCTTCTGAGTGAAATAATATTTCAAACTTTTGTGGTCTGTATATTTTTCCACTCTCTCTATAGAGATAATACTTCCATAGCTTCAAAGCAAAAATAACTGTAGCAAGCTCCAGATCATGTGTGGGATAGTTCTTCTCATGAGTCCGTAATTTCCTAGATGCGTAAGCAATCACTTTCCCATGTTGTTGAAGAACGCAACCCAGTCCTTTTCCAGAGGCATCACTGTAGATTGAGAAACCGCCGGTACTTGCGGGTAGCGCAAGTATCGGTACTGTTGTAAGTCCCTTCTTCAGTTCCTCAAACGATGCCTGGCAAGCTTCCGTCCAGATGAACTCTTCATTCTTCCGAGTGAGCTTCGTCATTGGTTCAGCGATCTTGGCAAAATCCTTCATAAACTTCTGATAGTAGCCAGCCAAGCCCAAGAAACTTTTGATTTCAGCAACTGAGCTTGGGGTAGACCACTTCTCAACAGCAGCTATCTTCTTAGGGTCCACCGAAATTCCTTCTCCTGTGACAACATGGCCAAGAAAATACACCTTGTCTAAAAAGAATTTATATTTGGATAGCTTACCATATAACTTCTCTTTCCTCAAAGTTCCCAAAACTTTCCTGAGGTGCTCTTCATGCTCCTCTTCAGTCTTCGAGTAGATCAGGATGTCATCGATGAAGACAATGACAAACAGATCTAGGTATTCATGGAAAACCTTGTTCATAAGGTTCATGAACACAGCAGGAGCATTCGTCAGTCCAAATAGCATGACCAAGAATTCAAACTGCCCATACTTGGTGTTGAACGCTGTCTTGGGAATGTCCTCCTTCCTGACCTTGATCTGATGGTAGCTGGATCTGAGGTCTATCTTCGAGAACACCTTGGCTCCACTGAGTTGATCAAACAGGTCATCGATCCGGGACAGAGGGTACTTGTTCTTGATGGTGATATTGTTCAGCACCCGGTAGTCGATGCACATCCTCACAGTTCCGTCCTTCTTGGGAACAAACAAGACAGGTGCTCCCTATGGTGAAGCTCCGTCTCGGATAAATCTCAAAGCCTTCAGTTCATTAATCTGATCCTTCATCTTCTTGGCCTCCTTCGGGTTGACTCTATAGCATCCCTTAGAAATAGGGGAAGAGCCAGGGACTAGGTTAATGGTGAACTCTATGTCTCGATCTGGGGGTAATCCGGGTAGACTATCAGGGAAGACATCCATAAATTCCGCTATGATAGGATGGGGAGGTCCGGGTTCTTCTGTGATAGAGGTGTAGGTAACACACTCCATATCCTCCGGAGTTCGAGAGATTTCAAACCCCAACTCTCCAGGTGGACTGAAGACTACACATCCTCCGTGACAGTCTATCAGCGCATGCTGCTTACTCAACCAGTCCATCTCTAGGACTACATCATAGTTGGGTAAGGGCATCACAAGCAAAGGTGCTATGAATTGGTGGCCTGATATGGTGATAGGGCAGTTACAGGTCTCAGTGATGGATAGAGGTCCTCCACCGGTCATGACTCTACATATCTTCTTGCTAAAGCCCGTATCTATGTGGTGTACAGAGATGAATTTTGTGGATATAAAACTATGTGATGCACCCGAATCAAATAAAGCTAAGGCAGGACAGGAATGCACATAAATCAAACCTGCGATGACATTAGCTGTAGGTTCCTGCTCTGGTTCTTATTTCTCTGTTTCTAGGGCAAAAGCTCGCCCAGTCTTCTGTTGATGCTGCCCAAATTGTTGTTGCTAAGTGGACAGAGGACCTTTCTACTGAGTAGCTCCAGTCCGGTGCATCGACGAAGGGCAGTCCTTCACTTGGTGGGTGGCAGACCCACAAACTAGGTAGTATCCTAGCCTCTTCCTGCAGATGTTCGACTGATGCCCTGGTCTATTGCAAAAATCACAGACAGGGATCTGCCTCTGAGGTACTCTATCATTGTTCCTCGCCTGTTGGTTCTGCTGCTGGTGATGAGGAGGCCGGTTGTTGTTGTTGTTGTTGTTGTTGTTGGGCTTCTTCTGATTACCCTGGAAGTTGTTAGTTCTAGGATAATCCCTCCTTGAGCGAGCTGGTTGACTCTTCTCTATATCTTGAGCTTGCTCTAGGATCCTTTCATAGGTCTTAGCACCGCCTGAGATCACATGGGTGCGGATCTCCTCTCTCAGCCCATATCTGAACCTTTCAGTACGGTCATCAGGGTCAGCTACCAAGTTCTTGGCAAAATGGCTAAGTTGGCCTAATTCTGCCGTATATTCTCCAACAGTCATATTTCTTTGCTTCAGGTTCTGAAATTGCCTCTCCATCTCCCGCAACTCAGATGTTGGGAAGAACTTCCTCTGGAACAACCTCTTGAAGGTGTCCCAGTCAAGCTGCTTGTCCAGGAGTCGGGGTTCATTCCGATACCAGGTGCTTGCTACACTTTGCAGTTGGAGTCCCACTGCTTCGGCCTTGAGGTCTTCTGGAAGTCGAGCGACGCTTAGGAGATGCTCCATGCTATCGAGCCATTCATCGACATATACGATTCCCTCGGTTCCCTTGAAGGGTCGAGGATTATGCTTCTTGAAACTCTCAATATCGCCCACCTTGGCAATATGATCCCCATTAATTTAAATGGCCTTAATGTTACATAAATTAATTCCTTAGATTTATGTTTACCTTGGCAGGCCTTGGTTCATGTTGAGCTGCTTCTTCTCTCTCCAGTACAGCCATCGCCACATTATGGACATTCTCCATGCCTTCCCTCATAATCGCGGTTTGCTCTTGATGAGCTTCCGTTTGAGCTCTCTGGGCTTCTAGCACTCCTCGTAGCAGACCTATGAGGTCGGTGGGGTATACAGGCACCGGTGGAGCAGCTTGAGTGGGCAATACTGCAGGGGGCTACATCTACGTCTGGGAAGAAGATGGATCCGCCGTTGTATTATGGGGACAGTCGGCCAGCTGCCGAGGTGTAGGATCCGGACTTGGTTGGGGAGGTAGGGTATGATAGGGTGAAGATACCCCATCGCCGACAGGGTTGGTCTTGTCAGTGGCCATTCTCTGGAAGGTTTAGGATATAAACATAAGCAAGGTAGCCTACTCGTCTATAATCAAAGAAAAATATTTATTTATAGTATATTTCGGTCCTATGTTGTGACAAATTAATGTTCTAGTGTTCTAAATGTCTCTAAATAAATTTTCCTATGTTGTTGATCTGACCTGCATGGGCCACCACTAAAAACATGTTACGACCCGGTCCCAATTTCTTGGGTCGAATCGGATCATGCCCAGCCTGCACCGTTGTTGAGACGACGGCAGTAAGTTGTATCACTAATGCAGGTAATCAACAACACAGACTAATTGCCACAACTTTAATATTTTGATAATTAAAACTTGTCCAAACACAAAATTTTCAATACAACCCACAATTGAAATAAAATAACTATCTTTCACAATAACATAAATTGGAAATAAAACTAATTAGCAGTCTCCTCATCATCATCCTCTGGTAGAACAGCCGGGTATAGCTCAGGATCATAGTAACTACTAAACAGTAGTTCTGCATCATCAATAGGACCTAAAAATATAGTCTCCAGTCAGGAGGGAGCAAAGTACAATTCATGATATTTTAACAATTGAAATAATAATGGAATTATGCATTTTTAAACAATTTGAAATAAATAGTTTTCCAGCAGTTAAAACATTGTGATGTGAATATGCAATGAATATGACCGGATTGGGTTGTACAGTTGTATCCTATTGATACGATATGGCTTATCCCCGTGTGTATGAGGGTGTAAAACCCCTAAATTTCTACTATATTTTTTATTAAATTTAGTACCGATTTAAAATTTTGTATTGTACATCGCATAGTCGTATTGTACGTCGTGCACGAAATTTTATTTTTCGTATTTGCTCGTCGAGTGCGAATATGTGCGAGCGTACATATTTTAGAAAAAATTATTTTTTTCTATTTTATTATACACTTTCAAAATATTATATAAATATTCTTGCTATAAAAAGCCTTTTGTTTTTAAAAGTTATTAATAATAAATAATATTTTTGTATACTAGAAAAGCCTAATTATGTAAAGAATATTTTTGCATACATATATTTCGTAATTATTTATTGGTCTATTTTAAATAAAAGTATAATTTTTGAGATTTATTAATATTAATATTTTATTGTTCAAAAAGATATTTAAAAATATTTATTATTTTTGAAATTATTATTATTGGTATTTTGAAAAATATATTTGGAAGTTATTGTGGCCATTTAAATCTTGATTTGAATTTATGTATTTATTTAAATAGTTAAATAATTAAAATTTGATTTATTTATTTGATTTTAAACTAAGGGAATTAAATTAGATTTAATTGGATTTGGATTAGATTTGATTTAATTGATTTTAATTAAATAGATGATTTATCTACTTGGGTTTTAAATATTCCTAGTCCATATCTAAGTGAAAATTCCTACATCCTATAAATAGGTAGGTACTCCTCCACATTATTCATCTACAAATTCTCTACAACCAAATAAGTGCATCGTGTCCGTATCCCCTCTCCATCTTATTTCATATTACATCTATATTATCTTCTTCCTCGTGTCGGACACACCCCGACATCATCAAATCCCTAATCCTAGCCTAGCCTAGCCTAGTCTATACTGCTTCTGCCTCCCGTCAACGTCCGCCGTACCCGACCTCAGTCCAACCTCGATCCCTACACCATCACAACAGCCATCACCACCTGTTCCTCCTCCCGACCGTCATCCGACACCCCGGCCAAACCCCACCACAACCGTCATCATTGACACCACGACAGACCCGCCACCATTACACCAGCCTGCCGCCACCACCACCAACAAACACAGCCATCACCACCATTGCAACCACCACCATCGCGGCCACTGTCGCGGCAGCCCCGCCACGACGACCAACACCGCCGACTACCACCCAAAACCAGCCAAACATTTTCCAAACACACCGAATCTCAAAAAGAGGAGAGAAACCCTAACCTGATCCCGACCTCGTTGCCGCTTCGAGCCCCCTAGCCGCCTCCGCCCCGTCTTCTTCCTCTCTCCATCGTCCGTCGCGTCCCCGGCGAGACTCACCAACCGAAACCCTAAACGCCGACCGACTTCCCCTTTTTCCCTCCGCCCGTCGCGCCTAACAGCACCGCGCCCGTCCGCTCACCCCGGCGAGCCTCGACCAAGCCGTCCTCCGCCGTACCCCGCGCACAGCCTCCGACGAACCCCGTCTTCTTCCCTCCGTCGCGCCAGCGCGAGCGCGCCGCCCGCACGCAGCTCCGCGCGGCGCCGCCCCAAAAACCCCTTTTGCCTCGCTCCGCGCTCACTCCTCCTCTGCGCACGCCTCGCCGGAGCGACTTCCACGTCGGAGCAACTCTCCGTCGAGACCCCGGAGAAGCCTCCTCCGATTCCCAATGAATCCCCTCTCTTTTCGATGACTATTATTTTTATTATTATTATATTTATTTTTTTGTTTTGTTTTGTCTTTTTCTCTTTCACTTTCCTTATGTAAGGAGAGCAGCAGCTTGCCTTTGGTATTTTCGATTGATATTATTATTATTATTATTATTATTATTATTATTATTATTATTATTATTATTCTCCTTCCTCTTTCTAAAAGAGAACATGTGTGTTTTTCCCTCTGATTTTTTATAATTATTAATATTTATTTTTTTGCATATAGTAAATAGAATATTAGTATAGATATAGCTGTAGGTGTACATATATTTATTTATATCAATATAAAAAGCAGTAAAGTTATTATTATTATTCTTATTCTTATTTTATCATTATTAAGGTTGTCTTATAGATTTTAAAGGATTTTATTATTATTATCATTTATTATTATTATTTTAGGAATGTATTTATGTACTGTATATGTAAATATATCATTAGTATTTTTGAATTGTTATTATTATAATTATTTTAACGACTACTACTATTAAAGCAGTATGTGGGCATTATTATTATGATTACTATCATTATTATTTTTAAAATAAATATTAGGGATTATGGTTAGTAGTTTAATTATTATTATTTTTGATATTTTTACTAAGTTATCATTTTAGAATATGATGAAATTTCAAATTTGGATATATTTTCCTAGATTTTTATTATTTGAAAAATATTTTTAAATAATAGATTTCTACGAAAAATTCTACCTTTACAACTTAAGGTTTTAATACGATTATGATTTTCAACCTAATTAACTTAAAGGTATTTTTGGACTAACAAAATATACTTTCAGAAATTTTTATATATAACTATTTTCAAGTATTTATTTAAACTCATAGAATATATTTTGAGAGATTATAAATAGTTTTCTATATCATATAATATTTATCCATTAATTCTTTGTTTTTCTCCTGTCCGAAACCAGTCTTATTATTCCTATTCCTTCGCCCATTTCGAGACTACCTTATGTCCACCCTAACAAATTTGAACCTTCTGGACCCAATGGAACCATCCGTGCCCCCCATCCGAGGTCACCTTGCATAGTTATTGCACCGAAGTCATAGTTCGTGCCATCATGATCATTGCAGCACACTAGGCATACCACCAGGCAAGATACCTTGCCATTTGCTGTTTATTTATTTTAGCTCATATTTCATGCATTATTTATTTTCTTTATGCAAAATAAACTGTGATACATGGCATAACTGTTAGAACTTACTGTTCATTTATATTTTCTGCTATGTATTATTTTTCTCACATTAAACCTAGATTTAAGGTACCACCTTGTGTGTTGCATTCATTGGCCTTGACACGTTGTAATACGAAGTTGTGTGTCGCATGTAGAACACGAAAGTGCGTGTTTGGCTGGCCACCAGTACGTACAAGCCGTGCGATAGGAATAACCGCTAATAGAGGTTCCATGCTAGTTTGACTTAGCGGTTATAGAGGTTAGTGTTGTGGATACAACATAGTAGGCATTGGGCGGGGAGGACAATTCCTTTGTGTATGGGCTTCGATGCACTTCCCTTGTGACCCGGACTCTCTGCTGGAGATACGGGGTTGATGACCCATGATTACTGACGGCCACTGACGATTCTGCGGAACGTCATGCTCTTACTGATGGGGCCTCTGGTGCCCAAGAGGGCGACCATGCCGATCCTATTCAGCCAGGGCCCATGCATAGGAAGGATTGTTCTTAACTACATATCACTTAGAACGGTTGGCTACTTTGTCCGTTAGGTACGAGTACTTTTGGTTTGGGTACTTGTATCTGACCGTGGCTTGGAACAATAACTTGTCGTGAATTAGTTCGTCACATCTGTCCTTGTTTGGTTGTAGGTGTGACTTACTACTTCGATGAGAAGGTATTGAACCTTGTGGTCCGGATACCATATTGGATTTATAGCATGGGAAGATACGTTACCGTGAATTAGTTTACCATCTCATGTCCTTGTTTGGTTGGGGGGATGGTACGCTCGTTCAGTAGGTGCGTATTGGACCATGTTATAATTCGATTGACTTATTTATTTGAGAAATATTTAGTCAGTTTATATGGCATGATATTATGTGTCTTGTTACGTCCCTCTGAGGACCTGGTTATCCCTCCAGGTGTGTGCTATTAACTTTCGCAGGTGCTTTAGCTCTAGCCGTGTTTATTGCTATTTCTCGAGGATGATTGCACTTAGATTGTCTTCGCTTCGCTCGCCAAATTTATTTCTTTTCTTATGTATTTTCCTTTACTTGTTGGTAGTGGATTTGTCTCCGCTCAACATATTATATCATGACAATTCTTAGTTGATTATATGATATCTTCTATTTATTTATATTGTGTGGATGAGATTAGTTATGGTTCTACTGCATTTTACAACTTATGTATTTATACGAGGCTTCCATATATTGGAGTATACTTCGTATGAATACAGCTGGCATGTCTATGTTTCTAGTCCTACGTATTTTGGGACTGGAGCGTTACATGTTTTTGTGGTGGCCCATGCAGGTCAAGATAAATTGTTTGGTTACTTTACCATACCAAACAAGCCTGCGAATAGGATTAGAAGTCTAGGCTCTCATCCACATACTTGACCACATTCGTAGATTTTTTCTACCGTTTGACTCATCAATTGCATCTTGCTTGCTTCCTTCCATCCCTATTCTTATCTTCCCTTCGTGCTTGCTAGAGATTGATCCTACTAGTTAGATGTCCCAAACACCCTTAGCGTAATTCTTTAAGTTGGATAGAATACCCCACGACCTAACACACCCTTGACCATTAAGGTAATACCAATAGTATTATCTAGACCATAGAGACTAAAGGAATTTAACCCATTTGGTCAACCAAGCCTTGGTCCAAAAAACCGTAGAATGATTGTATAGGAATAAACAAGACTTAGATCCTTATGACTCTTAGACTATTCATATTTGTTTTTATTCATCTACCACCGTGCCTATATTTTCACTATCTAAACTAATGATAGCCTAGTTTTTGCAAGCTTATCCTTTCATCAAGCTTGTTCAAGACATATGTTATTGGAAGAGCTCCCACTAACGTATCGTCTAATCAGAACCGGTGCATAATGGTCTGATCAACCAAGTGCACTTTGGTTTGCTTTTGCCTATTATTCTACATGGATGGGGACATAGTTAAACTTGTCCTCTAGAATCCCATCCGCGACTGCCTTGGCAACTCCTTTGAAATTTTTCGATCGTCTTTGAATCACGTATTCGTATTCGATAACGCCTCCTTCGAAATCTATATTGCTTTCGCCTTCACCTATTTTAGGAGGACGAAGGCATTATACTAGAACTTTCTCTAGCCTTCCTATCGGCTATGACCATTCTTACTCGATGTTGCTATATCTTCATCCTAAACTACTCGACCCTATCAAGACCCTCTAATCGCTTAATTAAAGCGAATCTATTTCGTTCTCTTAATCGTGACCCTCATTCATTACCCGTGACCATACCGTATTATTTTTCTATAATCTAGATCGCGATTCTTATGGAATGATTTTGTTATCGATTGTTCCCCATCGATACCCCCTTGTGTCCTCTCACCCCTCCTGCTAATTCTTAATTTCGAGGACGAAATTCTTTTAAGTTGGGTAGCATGTAAAACCCCTAAATTTCTACTATATTTTTTATTAAATTTAGTACCGATTTAAAATTTTGTATTGTACGTCGCATAGTCGTATTGTATGTCGCGCACGAAATTTTATTTTTCGTAGTTGCTCGTCGAGTGCGAATATGTGCGAGCGTACATATTTTAGAAAAAAATATTTTTCTCTATTTTATTATACACTTTCAAAATATTATATAAATATTCTTGCTATAAAAAGCCTTTTGTTTCTAAAAGTTATTAATAATAAATAATATTTTTGTATACTAGAAAAGCCTAATTATGTAAAGAATATTTTTGCATACATATATTTCATAATTATTTATTGGTCTATTTTAAATAAAAGTATAATTTTTGAGATTTATTAATATTAATATTAATATTTTATTGTTCAAAAAGATATTTAAAAATATTTATTATTTTCAAAATTATTATTATTGGTATTTTGAAAAATATATTTGGAAGTTATTGTGGCCATTTATTATGTATTTATTTAAATAGTTAAATAATTGAAATTTGATTTATTGATTTGATTTTAAACTAAGGGAATTAAACTAGATTTAATTGGATTTGGATTAGATTTGATTTAATTGATTTTAATTAAATAGATGATTTATCTACTTGGGTTTTAAATATTCCTAGTCCATATCAAAGTGGGAATTCCCACATCCTATAAATAGGCAGGTACTCCTCCACTTTATTCATCCACAAATTCTCCACAACCAAATAAGTGCATCGTGTCCGTGTCCCCTCTCCATCTTATTCCATATTATATCTACATTATCTTCTTCCTCGTGTCGGACATACCCCGACATCATCAAATCCCTAATCCTAGCCTAGCCTAGCCTAGTCTACGCTGCTTCTGCCTCCCGTCAACGTCCGCCGTACCCGACCTCGGTCTCCAACCTCGATCCCCATACCATCACAATAGCCATCACCACCCGTTCCTCCTCCCGACCGTCATCCGACACCCCGGCCAAACACCACCACAACCGTCGTCATCGACACCACCACAGACCCGCCACCATTACACCAGCCTGCCGCCACCACCACCAACAAACACAGCCATCACCACCATTGCAACCACCACCACCGCGGCCACTGCCGCGGCAGCCCCGCCACGACGACCAACACCGCCGACTACCACCCAAAACCAGCCAAAAATTTCCCAAACACACCGAATCTCAAAAAGAGGAGCGAAACCCTAACCTGATCCCGACCTCGTCGCCGCTTCGAGCCCCCTAGCCGCCTACGCCCCGTCTTCTTCCTCTCTCCACCGTCCGCCGCGTCCCCGACGAGACTCACCAACCGAAACCCTAAACGACGGCCGACTTCCCCTTTTTCCCTCCGCCCGTCGTGCCTAACAGCGTCGTGCCCATCCGCTCACCCCGACGAGCCCCGACCAAGGCCGTCCTCCGCCGTACCCCGCGCACAGCCCCCGACGAACCCCCGATGAGATGGTATATAACCTTGTTGGGGTCCGGATACCATATTGGATTCATAGTATGGGAAGATACGTTACCGTGAATTAGTTTACCATCTCCTGTCCTTGTTTGGTTGGGGGGATGGTACGCTCGTTCAGTAGGTGCGTATTGGACCATGTTATAATTCGATTGACTTATTTATTTGAGCAATATTTGGTCAGTTTATATGGCATGATATTATGTGTCTTGTTACGTCCCTCTGAGGACCTGGTTATCCCTCCAGATGTGTGCTATTGTCTTTCGCAGGTGCTTTAGCTCTAGCCGTGTTCATTGCTATTTCTCTAGGATGATTGCACTTGGATTGTCTTCGCTTCGCTCGCCAAATTCATTTCTTTTCTTATGTATTTTCCTTTACTTGTTGGTAGTGGATTTGTCTCCGCCCAACATATTGTATCATGACAATTCTTAGTTGATTATATGATATCTTCTATTTATTTATATTGTGTGGATAAGATTAATTATAGTTCTACTGCATTTTACATCTTATGTATTTATACGAGGCTTCCATATATTGGAGTATACTTCGTATGAATACAGCTGGCATGTCTATATTCCTAGTCCTACGTATTTTGGGACTGGGGCGTTACAATTTAATTAAGAAGAAAACTTTGGTTAGTCTCTAAAAATTATCCTACAATTTAATTACAAAAAAAATAATAATGTAAATTAAATTAAATTAATTTACGAGTCTCAGATATTGGTCCAATCGTCAGAAATAGCTAATGCCTCAACGTCCGGTAAAACTGGTTTCGTTTGCATTTTGCTAAGGGCCCATTGACCAACACAGTCGTCGCCCAAAAGTCCAAATTTATAAATATTTTCGAAAACCTATTTGAAATCTATTTATATAAATTTCATAAAAATTTCGGCAGCAATCCCTCTATTTTCGGGATAACCCAAGACTGGGAAAATGTGCCACAAACACCAATCAAAAATCCCATACCAGGGAAACCCAATTTTCAACCAGAAAATAATAATAACCAGAACCCGAAAATAATATCGAACCCGAAAATATAACCACAGCACGTTTCCGAAATTTGGAAAACCGAAATGAAACTCGAAAAACCCGAAATAAACTTCGAAAATTCCAAACCAACAGAAACTCAAAGCCATAGAGCACCAATTCCGAAATGGAATTTGAAAAAAACCAAACCCATAGAAATATTCCAAAAACTCACAGAATGTTTCCGAAAATATTTCGAAAAATCCGAAAATGTCTCGCTTACCGAATTCCAGGGGAATTCGTGGACCAAATTCATCATAGACTGAAAATGGAAACGGGCAACAAAAATATACCAAAAATTGCTCGGCTAAAGCTCTCAGGTGAAAGTAGGAAAATAGATCCTACAAGTCTCAAAAATTACGGACAGTGGAATCGGGACAGCAATCGGCGGTGGAAATTCTAAATCTGAACCCGCGAAGTACTGTGAACAGCGGATCAGGCACGCGGGATCGGCCGGGGACAGCCGCGGGGAGGCCGCAAAACAACACCGGACAACGGGGAGGTCGCCCGGGGAGCCGGCGGGGTCGGGCGCGGGTCTCCGAGGCTCGACGTCGGAGCTCGGGAGGCGGGCGGTGCTGCGGGGTTGGTCGCCGGACAGGGCGCGGCCTGGGGAAGGTGGCGCCGGGCAGCCTGAGCGCTGAATCATCGGCCTAGCGGTGGCATCGGGGCCGGGGTTTGCCGGAAAAGCGCGGATCGAATTTTAGGGCACAGGGGTTGGGGAAAGAGGGTTTTGAGAGTGGTGATGAGGGAGAAGGATATAGGAGAGGGTATATATATAGGAGAAGAGAGCGGGGGTTACCGAAACCCAACGGCTATGGTCGTTCGGAAGTCAGAACGGAGGGTCGCGGCAGTTTCGGGAAGAGTCGGCCAAGAGTCGAAACCCCTCTGTTACACCAACAGAAGGAAAAATAAAAATAGAGTATTAAAGTCTCTCTCTTTCTCTCTCTCTCTCTCTCTCTCTCTCTCTCTCTCTCAATTATTAAATGGTTTAAGTGTTGGATTAAGGAAAAACCAATGGGCTTGGGTTTCATGGGCTTGGTGGGTTATACCAATGGGTCTAAGAGAATGGCTTCTCTTAAGGGTTGGGCTAACAAGACTTGGTCTCCAATATTTGGCTAAACAAATGTAGTAGTTAATAAAAAATAATAGGGAAAGGCTTTACAATTGAAAATTATAAATAATTTTCTTTAGAAAAATATAACTAAACATTTAGTTTTTATTTTTTTTAAATATTTTTAGTTTCAAATTGGGTTCGGGTCTGAGCCAGAAAATAAAATCCAAGTTATTAATTTTTAAAAGAATTTTTCTATTAAATAATTTGAAAAAACTAACTGGCAAACACACACTAATAAAATTAAAAATGTAACCGAAAAATTGCGGGTTTCACAGGGATGAAAATGCCAGCGCGCCTTCGACAGCATCAAAGAATATCTGACGAACCCTCCAGTCCTGGTAGCCCCAGTTGCTGGAAGACCATTCATGCTCTATGTACGAGCGATGGAACATTCTCTCGGTGCTCTGCTAGCACAAAACAATGAGGCAGGCCATGAGCAAGCTATATATTACCTCAACCGAATGATGATGGGGCCAGAGCATCGATACACTGCCGTAGAGAAGGAATGCCTTACTCTGGTTTTTGCCATTCAGAAGACGCGACACTACGTCATAGGACAAACAATCTACGTCATATCAAGAGTCAACCCCCTCAGGGTCTTCATGACTAAACCAGGCGCACTTAGCTCTCGTCTCACTACCTGGGCGATATTACTGTCCCCCTACCACATGATCTTCATCCCGCAAAAGACTGTTAAAGATCAAGCTCAGGCTGACTTTTTAGCAGCTCATCCAGGTTTGGAATCAACTAAAATAGACGAAGAGATTCCAGACGAGGTCTCTAATTCAAATATGGCCTCCCATGGTACCATATGGCGAATGTTCTTCGACGGCGCTTCTAGAACTGGGCCCAAGGACAACATCGTCGCTGGAGTCGAAATAGTGCTGATTTCTTCCACCGGGCTGGTGATCAATCGAGCTTATTCCCTCACAGATCTTGGTTTAAATAATGTGGCTGAGTACAATGCTTTGGTCATTGGCCTCCGACTTGCAAAAGAACTGGAGGTAGAGCACCTCGAAGCATATGGCGATTCACAGTTAATCCTCAATCAGATTCGGGGTTCATACGAGGTTCGCCACGAAGACATGATCCCCTATCACCAAATTACGATTGACATCATCTCATCCTTGGAAGCGTTCTTCATAGAACACGTTCCCAGGCTCCAGAACAATGAAGCCGACGCCCTAGCAGGCCTTGCCGCTTCCTTAGCGGTTCTGAATCATGCTCACCACTTGGTTGACATCATAGGCCATGAGTTGATCTGTCCCGAGAATAATGTTCAATGTGTTGAGACTTACTCCACTCTGACAGTCGACGAATCACCAGAGTGGAGACAACCATTCATTGACTTCGTGGTCTATGACATCCTGCCAGAGAATCCGAAGGAAGCCACTTCTATCAGAAGACGTTCCCTCATATTCTTCTACGATACAGAGACGAAAATGCTATATCGACGATCATACGATGGATTACTACTTCGATGTGTGTCAAATACAGAAGCCAAAGAAGCCGTGCATGAAGCTCATGATGGCATCTATGGGGCCCATCAGCATGGCCCGAAACTACAGGATCGTCTTCGACGACTGGGCTATTACTGGCCCACGATGGTTGCAGATGCAATAGACTATGCACGAAAATTCAAAGCCTGTCAAGTCCATGCAGACTTCATTCACCAGCCATCCGAGTTTCTACATCCGACGGTGGCATCCTGGCCATTCGAAGCATGGGGAATGGACATCATTGGTCCGATCACTCCACCTTCGTCCAGAGGACATCGCTTTATACTCGCAATCACAGATTACTTCTCCAAACGGGCGAAGGCTATTCCGCTGGCAGAAGTCAAGACTTCAAACGTGATCAGCTTTCTCAAGCATCATGTCATTTATCGCTTTGGACTGCCCCGAAGGATCATACATGATAATGGTCCGCAGTTTGCAAGCCACGCCTTCTATCGATTTTGCAACAAACATCGAATCCAAAATATTGCTTCAACACCATACAACCCAGCGGCTAATGGTCTGGCTGAAGCATTCAACAAAACAATCATCAAGCTTCTCAAAAAATTCGTGTCATCAAACAAACGCGACTGGAATGAAAAGCTCGACCAATACTTGTGGGTATACCGCACTACAGTAGGGACGGCCACTGGGAACACGCCATTCTCTCTGGTATATGGGAGTGAGGCAGTTCTCCCACTAGAGACTCAAATCCCCTCGCTCCGCGTCGCTCTCACCTATCGGTTGACAACAGATGATAATCACCATCGCCAAATGCAAGAGTTGGAGGCCTTGGATGAGAAGCGCCTATTAGCTCAACAACGAATCGAGATGTACTAGGCACGCATCTCTGGAGCCTTCAACAAGAAGGTTAAAATCAGAATATTCCAAGTGGGCGACCTCGTTTTGGCGGTTCGGAGGCCGATGGTTATGACTCACAAAACCGCCGGCAAGTTTCAGCCAAAGTGGGAAGGCCCGTTCATCATCGATGCTGTATTCTCCACTGGAGCTTACCGCCTCGCAAAACAAAATGGAGACTTGCTCATGTTGTCCATCAACGGCAAGTTCCTAAAGAAGTATTATGTCTGAAACAAATTTGCCACAGCAATGAGTTACGTACCCCTGGTACCGCTGAACTCACATCCCAAAAATAAATCTTCCGAAGCAATGAGTTATATACCCGCTGGTACCGCTGAACTCACATCCCGAATACAAATCTTCCAGAATGACGAGTCATGTACCCTCTCGTACCGCTGAACTCACATGCCGACTACAAATCCCCTAGATTGTCGAGTTATGTACCCGCAGGTACCGCTGAACTTATACTCTGATCACTACAGATGAATCTATATTGTATCTTTTAGGTAGTAAGTCATGTATGATTATACCTCTGAACTTTCTTTCCAAAAAGAGCTCCCTCCTTATGATCCAATACCCGCACTTTTAGTGCACAAAAAGGTTAACAGATCCACAGATTTTCCGAAACAACCACGTCTATGCTACCTCTGAGTTGTTTCCCTTCCACCAAAAAAACAAACCTCCCCTCACATAAAACCTCCATGTCCTCATTACCTCTGAGTTGTTCTATATACCCTTCACGGAGCCCACTCCTGCCATATCCTCATTACCTCTGAGTAGGAAGGCTCCATCAAAGAAACCCTCATATTTACCATGTCCTCATTACCTCTGAGTAAGTATGTTGGATCCCTCCCAACTTATTATCCGTATCCAGAACCAGGGTACGCCAAGGATAATAGGTCCACAAAAAGTCTGTCATTGGAGCAACTACTACAAGCAAAGAATAGAGCAAATGTATTCCGATCATTTAAAATCGGTTACATTCACATGACTATATCTCATGAGCAAGCCAGAAAAGTTCTCTATCATTTCATTTAAACAAAAAGGAAGAAGATTACATTTTCCAAAAGAAGCAAAATGCAAACTGCAGCTAAAGACAGACAGAAATATCAAGACAAAAGACGGACATTTATGAGAGCCCACGAATCCTAGTTGCGGGGGCGCATATACCAATCCCTCAACTATTTTGCATATGAAGGATCTACTTGAGCAAAATCCTCATCCGGAGTGGGAAAGTCAGAACTCCCAGTACTACCGCCGTCAGACTGGGGCTCCTCCTTTACAGCAATAGGCGCCAGCTCATCTTTTTGTTCCTTCATTTTTCGCATCACCTCCTCCTTAACGAGTGATGGCTCTTGTTTGATGAGAGGAGGCAGCAGCTCTTTCTTCACAATGATCTCAGCCTTCAGCGGGG
Source organism: Iris pallida (assembly GCA_029216955.1). NCBI lineage: Eukaryota > Viridiplantae > Streptophyta > Magnoliopsida > Asparagales > Iridaceae > Iris > Iris pallida. The sequence continues at coordinate 133,468 of JANAVB010001022.1, forward strand.
AGGCTGCAGGAATCAAAGATAAAAGAAACAAAGTTAGAAGATAGTCAGGGCCTCATGCGGTCCAGTCCAAACGAACTTATGCGGTCCTATTTGAGGGGGGCTTCATGCGGCTCGACTAAGAGGGACTTATGTGGCTCTGTTCAAAGTGTCATTATGCGGTTCAGTTTATGAAGCGTCTATGCGGCCACTAGACAACTCCCATGTGGCTCGGACATGGAGTATACCCCCATGCGGCTCAGATATGGGACGTACATGCGGCCCCTACAAATTAAATAGTTCGACGAAAACGAGGAACGCATTAATGGCTTGTGCATAAAGTATGCAACAGAGCCATCTTTGGTATGGTTTCAAAATATGTGATCCGCCCAAACCAATACCAGCAATGGCGGGGTGAACATCGGGGTGGACTTCAGGCACCGTGGCAGATGAAGAAGGCACTCCCTTACCCTTTGCCGCAGTCACAGCCTTGGAAGACTTGGGGGCCATTATCGATGATGATCGGAGAAGGAAGACGAAGGCAGAAATCTAGGGCAAGAAGAGTTGAAGACAGAAGAAAGTAAAGAAGCCTCACTACCCAAAAGACACTCTTATTTATAGGCAGAAAGGGGGACGCTTCGATCCGCGTGCTGTAAAGCCGACTCTTCAGTCATCGAGACAAATTCGAGGTAAATCCGAGGCAAATCCGAACCGACCCTTGGGATTCTGCCCCAAAAGGCGGCTTTAAATCTAAAGCAAGTCAAGGGCAAAAAATGAGATACAAACGTGGCAAGAAGACGTGGCAGGGAGCATATGCGGCCAGACAGTCTATGCGGCCAGAAACGGCCCATGCGTCTAGGAAGGCCATACGGCCAGAACATCCCATACGGCTAGAATACCCTATGCAGCCAAAAGAGCTTATATATAGCCATGCTTCTTATTCAAAGTATTTCAATTTTTCAAATTGAAAACTTTGAAGGGGGTCTTTTAGAAGCATGGAAAAGTACAAGAAAAGTCCATGGGGCTCCAAACAGAGGGAGCCTCATGCGGCTCAGGAATCCTTCAGAACTTTATGCGGCTCGAGACTCCCCAACAGCTCCATGCGGCTCGGGCAAAGACACGTGGCCATACGCTGCCCACTTCTGCAGTCGGCCATAAAGCCGCCTCCCAATTAATTGCTCTGACGCAATGAATGACAGCTCTGACACAATGAATGACAGCTCTGACATAAAAGCTGGAATGATGATGGCGTGCTCCTTGGGAAAAGAAGAAAATCTTTTCTGGCAAGATCCGTCAAGTCCCATGTACCCCTATGCGGCTGTCCGCTTCATGCGACTGCCCACTTCATGCGGCTGCGTCCTTCATGCGGCTGCCCGCTACATACGGCTGCGTCCTTCATGCGGCTGTCCACTTCATGCGGCTGCGTCCTTCATGCGGCTGCCCGTTTCATGCGACTGCGTCCTTCATGCGGCTGCCCGTTTCTTGCGGCCGCGCCCTTCATGAGGCTGCCCGCTTCTTGCGGCCGCACCCTTCATGCGGTTATCCGCTTCATGTGACCGTGCCCTTCATGCGACTGCCCGCTTCATGCGGCTGCCTTCTTCATGCGGCCGCCTCTTTCACGAAGCTGTTGTCCTCATGCGGAGGTTACCTTCATGCGACTAGGACTTGGGGGTCACCCATATGCGGTTCACTTAGACCACACTCATACGGCTCTGCCAGACGCCCCGCTCATGACGGTTGAGACACATGGCGATCCTCATGACAAGTTGAGACACGTGGTTGTCTTATTCCATCAGAGTTATGGCTGCTCGCAAATCCTGACAACCAGATCTGGTACAATCACCATTATTACTCAAATCAAATCAGATTTGTTGTGATTAAGCAAATAGGACATATGGCGGGAGATCCGAGCTTGTCATGACAAATTACAAGGATTTATCGCAATCAGCATTAATTGTCCATACAGATTTGGCACAATCAAGAATTAATTGCCTAGATGTAATGCAATCAAGATTAATGGCCCAGATGATTGGCCGCCGACTTTTCAAGGAGGGAATCATTGCAAACCCTAATGATCACACCCCACTCCTATAAATAGTAAGGTGTCATTCCCTTGCAGAAGGATCGGATCCAGAGAAACAAAAAAATATAGCAAGGTGCTATTTCCTTGCAAAAGAGATCCTCTCCACCCGGCTGGACACGCAGAGAGACAAAAGGCGCGCACAGAAGAGTCTTCCCATCCTGAGAGCATTTCTTCATCAGAGCCAAGGCTACGTCTGATCATCCAAGGAGTAAGGCAGAGCGGCCGTCGCTTTCCCGAGCCTCTACCGTTACCCCCCAGAATCAAAACTAAACAATCGTACTTAGATTGTTGTACCTAGGTTTTCGTCCCTAGGCTTTCTTTGTACGAGCGAGTTTGTGTTGTGAAGTAAAAGTCCAGTCCTCCCATATAATTGTTCTGTTCTTTTAAAATAAATGGCAAACACTTATACCACTCGGAATCGAGTCATTCATCGCATACGTGGTATGGCATATACCACTCGAAAATCAAGTTATTTACCTCGCACATACTCTTTGCAAACCAACGATCTCTTCCGACTCACGATTTCCGCAGTAATCATGCCGATCACAATCGTAACTCTTGATTAATCAAAATCTGACACAACTCGGCCAATGCATTCATTTGCCAACACAAGCTCGGTGCGCAACCGAACCAATTTTGTTTCTCGATTTATAACTTTTGTTTTCTTCCCTTACATCTTGTGCAACAATTCATTCTCAAAATCCGTTGCACTTCGTGCATCGATTTCACTTTGATATGTATTATACCACGTGCAACAATTTACTTTCGATACGCGTTGTACATCATGCAATGATTTATTTACGACATTCAAAGTCAATATGTGAATTCGTTCAACACATTCGATATCAACTTTTCTTTTCTTGCAATGCATCATTTACAATCAATGCGTAGCAATTATCGCAGCAATATTCTACGACATTCATTATATTAATTCAACCAATATTTCTCCTATTGATCATTGCAAACAACAAATATCTTAAATTATAATTCATGACGTATTGCATCCGCCGCAACAATTCCTTGAATATATATCTCATAACTTGTTGCACTTGCAGCAACAAACCTTTCACGACTTTTCCAGCAAACACCATGTAATTTCCAAAACAACAGGCGACAAAATTACATGATTTGTATTAGACTTATTGTATGGAACATCCAGTACGGCATCGAGTAGAGTCAAGAGTGATTCGATTGGTGGTAGGCAACTTTTAGAATGGTAATGAAGCGAGCTTCCAGAGGAAATTGAGCCTAGAGCTTTGATACCAATTTGTCACGTCCCGACCCGGAATCACCCGAATCATCGTCCTCGCAGGGGGCGTGATGCCGCACAAGCCTGGAGTTGCGCTCGTGCAAGGCAAGATAACAAGTTCTCAATTGGTTATCATTGAGTTGATATTAACAACGAAAGGAAAACAGATTATAAGAAATAATTCTCTTTATTGATATTCGAAATAAGATTACAAAGGCTTTCGATAGACCAACAAAATTTGCCATATTGGCTACAACACTCAAGTTCTCTCTTGCCCATAAAAGATTTCACCCTTCCATACATCATGCCTTCTATATCTCGGCCACATCAATCATGTTGTAAGTCCGAGCGTCAATGTGATCGCACGCTTCAATACGCTTTGGCATTCCAAGCGTCAACGCGTTCAAGTGAAGCTCCGCCGCGAGCAGACCAATCACTGAACCTGCTAGCAAACTAGTGGGAGATTAGTACTTTCGTCCTCGATGTACTGATCAAAGTCCCACTTAACAAACCAACATTTAGTATTGTATTGATTCATGCAAACATACAATTTAGTTCTCTTTCTATGTTCTCCTTAGGATGAGTTCAAGGCATATTTGAAGACTATAAGCATGTTATCATGGCAAGCATGTTATTCAATTTACATAAGTAAACACACAAGCAATCTCGTGTTGTTCCGTGACTTCTTACCAACATCGACGCACTTGTCCTTGTACCGACGCAAGGTGAATACGCCTATCAGCTTTCCTGTCACGTTATATGTGCCCTCTATGCGGATCTATATGTGCACGATATGAGTGTACCTTACACTTTCGACCCAGGATCCGTCCATGCAAGATATATGTATACCTTACACTTCCAACCCATCGCCCTTAACTATATGAAGGTCACTAGCTTTCCGGGCTAGAATGGACTTATATTTATCGAATCGAATAAGTAAGACGACGATCACTCTGTTGCGGTTGCTAACCCAATCAATCAGAGGACCCCCAAAATACTCGTGTAAGTGGCTTATCACATTCACTAGAAGGTCGCTACCCGTCTAGATAAAGTGCACCAACAATACCGATTATCGCAGTCCCTCCTAGGCCGAACGGTCCCAGCGCCCTGGTGTGCCACGTTCGAGGGATTACCCGTGCACAGGCTATACATCTTTAAGTCCATTTGACCGTGCAACGCATCTTATCTTTCATACAACCAAGCAAGTTCGCTTATCTCTATTTCAATTGGCACAACGCCCCAATGTCCTCAACGAACGCCCCGAAGGCCATGGACATTTCAAAGGCACCATGCCGCATCGACAGTTATGTCACATCCGTGCCATAACTGTTCTCTTCTTCACAACGATGCCATCTTTTGTATGTATTGTGCAGCTGCACACATTCGCCATCTTTCTTTGTATCGTGCATTCAATGCACACCTCGAAGTCACGTTTCTTATTCTACGCCTTAGTATTCAACGTGTTATACTTATGTTCCATCCTTTCGACTCGTACAACTGAGGCACGTCTCGACAAGGAATTCAATGTTCTATCGCTCGTGCACTGAGGCACTCGCATCGATATAGTCTTTCAATGTTCTAGCATGCTAACTCGTGCATGGGGGCACGGAATAACTTATGCACTGGGGCACTCGTCGATACAGTTATCCCATGTTCTTATGGCTTGCGCACCGAGGCGCTCGCCTTTGCGTTATTCAATGTTCCATAGCGACTCATATATTTGATGTACGATTCATTTCAATTGTTCTATCTAGTATTCGACACGCACTATGTTTATCTCTCTATCGAGCCACGCCAGTGGCATTGATAGGTTAACTCAGCATACAATGATATATATTTTACTTAGGCATGAAGGAGTAGAAAAAAGAGTTAATGTCCCCCCACCTTGAATCGATATGCCTTCTCGTTTTGCCGAGCTGATACAGCTTGATTTTATAACTTCGCTGCACAGGCAACTCTCCTGACTTAGCCATTCGAGCACTTCGTGCTTTATTGAATTATACGACCGGTTTGGCTTACCGTGCCAACGCCTTAGTCCGTCGTAAGGCGACGATTCGGTTTCGCGGACCCCTTTCTGAATAAGGCAGAATGCCGACCTCTAATATTTCATCATAAACGTATAGCCTGCATATGAAACCAACTAAAGTTAATACTTGCATCAATTCGAACTTGGTCGATTCGATTTCATAGAATATTCGAGCCGTCTCAACGCACTTATCCTTCGGGGCAACGCAGCACTTCGCATCGATTCAACTCAATGCATTCTTTGGGACAATGCAACTCTTTGTATTGATTCGCATCGATACAAAATTGGGTCAACGCAACTATTTGAGTCAATGACTCAGCATAATGTACCTTGCAAAGCGGGGCATTACAAAGACTGGCCAAGGCATGGCAAGTCACTGGTTGCCAACCTACTGTTAGCACTGCTCCTCTGTTTACTGCAACTACTACTGCTAGCTCCTACTGCAAGGTTGCTGCACCCCTATCCTTGCTTCCAACACTGAACACTCTCTCACTCTCCCACATATCCAAATACTACTCGACTTAAAACATATTGAACTCAAGCAAACCAAAACCCCAAATCGACCAACCTCAGATATCCATATTCACAACCCAAAACAAAACCCTATCACAGGTATCTCAAAAATATCAAATCTAACAACATACCATATATACATACCTTATATATACAAGGATACATATAATATATACATGTATATACAGACATTTATATATAAACCTAACTCAATCAAACAAACTCATATATCCCAACCTCACTTTACCCTCAGAAATCCCCAACTCCATATCCCACTTGAAAAACCCCAAATGTAACGCCCCAGAACCAGAATACTGGAGAGCGGGGGCTTACATAGCCAGCTACATATATTGAAGTGCAACCCACCTTGCTATACGGTCATGGCTGTCTAGATATATGAGGGTTTAACTACAAGACATCAGTCTCTTATGGACATGAACAAGCCTATTGTCTCAATCTCAACAAGTAATAACAGTTACAAGATGTCAGAGCACCAAATATACAATAGTAAGACATCCCATACATTACATATTTGGATGATCATGAAGCTAGTCGTACAAAATGTCAAGACTAGCAAGAGTTTCAGTCATACATGATCAACCCTAGGATTTGTCAATCATGTTACAGCCCATAGATAGACAGTAAATAAAGTGCAATCGAGCTAACATGTGCTCGTCAGCTAAACGCCTCAAAAGAATATTTTTACAATAGAGTGGAAGAACAAAAAAAATCTACAAGTTGCCAGGGTTACGTCGGGTGGTCACCATCTGGCTGGAAGGAAGGAAGATCCTCTGGAGCTGCTCCGGTATCTGGCCATACAAAACCAGCTGGGTCAGATCCCAGAAGGAGCAAGTGCCACAAAGGAGGCTTTACTTAGGAACTAAAACCAGCATAGAATAAATGAATGTTAAAGATAATTACAAAAGAAAAGCTGATAATAATAGAGACAACAACAGTGAATTAAGTACGAGGAAACCATTCAGGTAGCCAGGTCGCAACCCTTAAACCAAATAAGGACCGGGATTGTAAACCTTCACCTGAATAGAAACCCGTCTCAATTTCTTGTTGGTAAAGTAAAACATGATGAGCATGATGTAGGGTACAATAAGACAATAAAGAAAAAGAGGACCCAGAACTGCTCCGGGAGCCAGGTTACAACCCTTAAACCAAACAAGGACCGGGGTTGTAACCCTTCACCTGAACAGAACTTGGCCCCTGATCATTATTGTAGGAGGTAAGCATAAATAATCATGTTATTGAAGTAACCAGGAACCGGGACAGGGCAAGACTTAGACTCCATCCAACATTCACGGCCAAGCAAATAAGTACGGCTTGATACTTTAACTAACTAGGATTATCACAGGCCTAGTTACTAGCAAGATGCAATGAGATTATTCCAACAGCCACAAGCCCTACAGACCATCCAGGTTATCTAGACACAATTAGGGGATTGAATTCATGTGGGTACATCGTCCAAGAAACGTATGTACCTTTAAGTTGCTTGGTGGGTGCAACACACGACAGTGAGCTGGAAATGTGCCCTACTCAACGGTAGGCTACAAATCCCATGATGGGGCGCCCAGATAACGGAATTGCCTGTAGCTTGGAAATCTCTTCATGGCTACTGGATTTTCTAGTTATTAGTATTAGTCAATTTCAGTAGGTACTCGTGACCGTGGTATTCAGGGGTCCCTATCCTAGACATGATGCAAGACAATACTGGTTCATTTGTACAAACACAATCGTCCACGGTGTCCAGGCCAATCATTCTTGTCATATCGTGCTAGCTGTCGCAATAGCATATCAAGAGTGTCATATCAGGTTTACTTGTCAAGAGTGCGCCACGGCGGGCCACTATCGTGTTCATGAAACATATCAGAATTTATATGGTACAAATCAAGGGACCCAAGTTACACAAAGGGTCAGGAAACATGAGCATAAATGTAACATTCTAATATAATAATATTAATATAATCATAAAAGAGGACAAGGACTATGGAAAGAGCCCTGCGGCTAAGGAAAAAAAGTTCATGCGGCTAGAAAAAGAAAGAGGGCTCATGCAGCCAAGGAAAAGAGCTCATGCAGCTCGGGAAGGGAATGGGTTCATGCGGCTCGGGAAGAGACAGGAGTATGCGGCAATAGGATGGGGTCTCATGCAGTTGGGATCTACCGAAGCCATACGGCCAGAGGCCATACGGCTGGGAAAGGGAATGGCTCATGCGGTCAGGGACAAATAGGTTCATACGACTGAGGAAAACGAGCATATGCGGCATTGGGGGAACAAGCTCATACGGCTAGGGAAAATGGGGCGCATACGGCTGGAGGATGCGGGCTCATGCGGCAAAGAGCACCTATGCGGCTCGGGCCATGCGGCCAGTGAGTTAAGGGGTTCATTCAGCTAAGGGCTAAAGATAGCTATGCGGCTGAAGTCGGGCAGAGCCATGCGGCTAAAATCAACTTATGCCATGCGGCTAAGCAAATGGAGTCTTATGCGGCTGAAGTGCCAGGAGTCATGCGGCTAAGGGAAACTGCCGCATGAAAGGCTATGCGGCTAACCACTGTTCTTCTTCTCCACTTTTCTGACAAGAAGAACTAAGGAACGCCATGGCTTCCAAGCTCCACAAAACCTTCATCCAAAGTCAGAATTCGGACTTCCATAGGTCAAAATGGGACAGAAATAAATTCTCTACAACATGGAACCATTAAAACTTGAAAATAACAAGGTTAGATAGATCAAAACACAAAAAATCTGAAAATACAACAAGCTTAGATCTACAAGAAATGAACCATAGAAATTAAAAATGCTAAGTATTAAAGTATCTTAGAATTTCATGAGGAAGACAATAGAACAATAAAAATTGAGTTTCTCCATGAAGCAAGCTGCACTTGCCAAAGCCTCTCTCTCTGGTAGGTGGAGAGTAATGGTGAGGAAAAAAAAGAGTTATGAGGATTAATTGAAGAGAGAGAGTGGTTAGGTGGCTTATAAAGGAAGAGAGGGGTGGGTGTTGGTCCATATGCAACAAAATCGAACCAGCCGAACCATACAAACCAAACCGAACCAAGCAATGAAATGCCAAAATAAACCATGCAATGAGACATGCCATGAATCAAAATACGTATAAGTATACCAAAATACGTAATACAAACTATGGTCGTTACAACTCTACCCACCTTAAACGAATTCCGTCCTCGAAATTTAATTAAGAGGCTAGAGGGGCAAGGACAAGCTATACCAAGCAACCTATCATGCAATCATTCATTCAAGCAAGGAATTAAGAGCATAAGGCATAAGAAAGACATTACACCTTACGAGTCAAAAGGTTGGGATATCACGATCGGATATCATCCTCACGCTCCCACGTTGACTCACCCAAAGAGTGATGACCCCAAGCAACACGGACTAACTTAATAGTCTTGTTCTTGACTATCTTCTGTCTCCAGTCCAATATAGACATGGGCCTCTTCTCATACGAAAGGTTGGTACCAACAACCATTTCAGAATGATCCAGGATGTGGCTCGGGTCTGGGATATACCGTCGTAATTAGAATACATGGAAGACAACATGTACCTCACGTAACGACGGCGGATGAGCGAGACGATAGGACACATCTCCTACTCGCTCCAAGATGTCGAACGGTCATATATATCTAGGACTAAGTTTTTTTCGTACACCGAAACGAACGACGCCACGGTTAGGCAAAATCCTCAGGAGTACATGGTCACCGACAGAAAACTCAAGGGGACTCCGATAAGAATCGGCCTAATGACGCTGGCGATCTCGTGCAATACGAAGATGATCTCAGACTCTTCTGACCACCTCAACTGTCTGAGCAATCATTTTCAGACCGAGCATCTGCCTCTCTCCAATATCGTCCCATGCTAGCGGGGATCTGTACTTCCTACCATATAGTGCCTTGAACGGTGCCATCTGGATACTGGCCTGGAAACTGTTGTTATACGAGAACTCCACCAGGTGCAGGCGATCTTCCCATGAACTACCGAAGTCGAGTGTACAAGATCTCAACATATCTTCCAAGGTTTGTATGGTACGCTTTGACTGACCATCTGTCTACGGATGATAAGCTGAGCTGAACTGGAGGTGAGTTCCCAAACTCTCTTGCATACTACGCCAAAAGTGCGACATAAATCTTGAATCTCTGTCCGAGGTGATACTGACTGGTATACCGTAAAATGTAACGATCTGCCTGAGGTACATCTCTGCTAGCTGGGCCATCGACTGACCAATTCTGAACGGAAGAAAGTGAGCCACCTCTGTGAGCTTGTCTATAATAACCTAAATGGCATTCCTACCGGCCGGGGACCTAGGTAATCCAGTCACAAAATCCATGGTTATATGCTCCCACTTCTATTCTGGAATTGGCAAGGGCTGAAGAAGTCCAGCTGGCCTCTGATGTTCAGCTTTAATTTGTTGGAAAACCAAACACCGAGAGACAAACCGGGCTATCTCCCTCTTCATGCCATTCCACCAAAAGTGCTGACGGATATCACGATACATCTTCGTGCCACCGGGATGAACCGAATAATGAGAAATGTGATCCTCTGCCATGATATCTTGTCTGATGTCACCATTAGGTACACAAAGACGCTTTCCATGTCAAAGTGTACCGTCCTCATGGATACATAACTCTGGTCTTCGTCCTGCCTCACACTCTTCTCTGAGCCGCTGAAGCTTGGAATTTGTTGACTGCACCATCCGAATCCTCTCGACTATAGTGGATTGAACTCGCATGCTAGCCATCAGTGCCACATTGGTAGGAAAGACAACTTCTATACCCATCTTCTAAAGATATGCTAACAACTCTGGTTGTGCTGTTAGAAAATAAACTCTGGCTCTTCTGCTCAATGCATCTGCTACGACGTTGGCCTTTCCTGGATGATACTGCAGGTTGACATCATAATCCACAAGTAGTTCTAGCCACCTTCTCTGACGCATGTTTAGGTCCTTCTGAGTGAACATATACTTCAGGCTCTTGTGTCGGTAAAAATCTCCACCCTATCTCCATACAAGTAGTGTCTCTAGAGCTTAAGTGCAAACACTACTGCTGCTAACTCCAAGTCATGGGTTGGATAATTCCTCTCATGATCACGAAGTTGACGTGACGCATAAGCTATTACCTTTCCATGCTGCATCAAAACAATCCTAAACCTCTGCTTGAAGCATCATAATATACTTAGAATCCCCCGGTTCCATCTGGAAGCATAAAAATGGGTGCCGTCATCAAACCTCGCTTCAACTTCTCAAAAGAATCCTGACACTCTGTTGTCCAAGCAAACTGCATATCCTTGCGGGTCAATTGGGTCAATGGCGCTGAAGTTCGAGCAAAGTCTGAAACAAATCGCCGGTAGTAGCCGGCCAAGCCAAGAAAACTGTAAACTTCTGCAACGGTGCTGGGTACTGGCCATGTCTCAATAGCCACGATCTTCTAGGAATCCACTTCTACTCCTCCTCTGGTGATGATATGACCCAAGTACGAAATGCGATCGAGCCAGAACTCGTATTTACTGAACTTGGCATACAACTAGTGCTCTCTGAGAATCTGAAAGACAACTGTGAGATGCTACTCATGCTCCGCCTCACTCTTGCTGTAGACCAGGATGTCGTCTATGAACACAATCACAAACTGATCCAAATAAGGCATGAAGATACGATTCATGAGGTCCTTGAATATAGCCGGCACAGTGGTTGCTTCAAATGGCATAACAAGGACTCCCAATGCCCATATCTAGATCTGAAAGCTGTCTTCGGGATGTCCTTCTCTTTGACTCTGATCTGATGATATCCTGACCGTAAGTCGATCTTTGAGAATACTGCTGCCCCCTTGAGTTGATCAAACAATTCATCTATCCTCGGGAGAGGGTATCTATTCTTGATTTTTACTGAGTTCAAGGTACGATAATCTACACATAATCTGGACGTACCATCCTTCTTTTTCACAAGAATCATCGGGGCTCCCCAAGGCGATCTACTAGCACGAATGAATCCTTTGGTTCTAAGTTCTTCAATCATCTTGTATAATATCTCTAACTCTGACGGCGCCATCCTGTAGACTCTCTCTGATACTGGGGCTGTCCCTGGGATCAAGTCGATGGTGAACTCGATCTCTCGCTCTGACGGCATTCCTGGAAGCTCTTTTGGGAAAACATCTGGAAACTCCTCGACTATCCGGGATAACTGTACTGTTGCTACTGCCATCCACAATACTGGAGGAGAAGGTTCAACTTTGCCTCGGGAAAAGGAAAACTCTGGCCCATCTGGAATGCTAAAAACAATTCTGCCAATATGGCAGTCTATCCTACCATACTGGTCTCTCAACCAATCCATCCCTAAGACCACATCATAATCGACCATCGAAAATTCTATCAACCTAGCAGAAAACTCTCTACCGCTAACTACAATCCGACACGAGAAAAACACTCTATCTACTCCCACAATACCGTTACCAGTAAGTATATTGAGCCTTACTGATAATAATTCGGGCTCCAGTCCTATCCGTGTCGCGAATCGTGTAGACATAAATGAATGCGATGCACCAGAATTAAATAATGCTGATACTGGGAAGGAGTTGACGAGAATAGTACCATTCACTACCTCACCTGGTGCCAATCCTTCTTCTTCCATAGTCAAAGCTAGCACTTGACCATGTCCTCTGGGTGTGGGTCCCCTCTGTTGAAAACCTCTCTGGCGATTCTGGGTCTGAGCTTGGACTTTGGCATACTGCTGCGGTCTCTGCTGCTGGAATACATGATCCTGAGGCGGCAAGGGCCTCCGAAATGGGTGCTGTTGCTGCTGCTGGACTGGTACTGTTGCTGGCCCCCTAACTGAAGCACTAGAAAATGTTGATGAAGATGAACTCCTCATGTTCGGGCAGTTCCCAACCCTGTGGTCTGGGGCACCACAAACCAAGCACAAACCCTGTGCCTGCGACACTCTGATACCACATGTCCTGGCTTTCCGTAGTGTGAACATCCCACTACGGAAGAGTGCTTCTGCTTCTTCTGCTGAGGGTTCATCGGAGATAAATATTGAACTGACGTCACTGAGGCCGTCCGCCTCGGAGCTCCAATGGTCAAAGCCCTAGCTGCCGGGGCTGGTGCTGAAGATTGGTTCATCTGGCTATAGGATCGCTTCCGACCTCCGGTCCTATCTACGATCATCTGGGAGGTATACTCATGCTTCCTGGCTGCTCTCAATACCGTATCGAAAGTCTGATGCTCAAACTGCTCCATCGCTAATAAAATCTCTAGATGGAGCCCCTGCTGGAACCGCTGGACTCTATCAAACTCGGTCACTACCAAGGTGGGATCAAACCAACTAAGTCTCGAAAACTCGATCACATATCCGTCAACCGTTCTGCCCATCTGCTTCAGATTGGTGAACTTCGTGTGTAGATCATACCGAGCTACAGCATCGAAGTACTTGGTCTGGAATCTTTTACGAAATACTGCCCATGTAATAGGTGCCACTAATCCAACGGCCTGTGCCGCCCATCAGCTGTGGGCAAGATCCAATAACTGTAGGCGCACCACGGCCGCCTTCTCGTCTTCTGGAGTCCTGGCTGCTTCTAAAATAACCTCAGTATCCTGAAGCCACGCATCTGCGACGATAGCATCTTTGCTACCATCGAAGAAGGAAGGGTTTAAGTACTTGAAGTGTTGGCCGTACTATTACATTGATGACCTCCTCTGGTCAGAGAATCTGTCACTTCCTAGTGCAATGTATCGCCTCGACGATCTTGAGAAGCTAACAATGTCCTGATGAGACCCACCAAGGTGCCATCATCAGGCTCTGCAGGCTGGACGGGCTGAACTGGTGGCTCTTGGCCCCAGTAGGCATGACTCTAGAGGCTACTCTTGAATGCTGGGCTTGATCTCCAAGTTGCTGCTGGTCTATGAGAGGTGCTCCGCCTTGCCGATCGGTAGGACCAGGAACAATGTCGCTGAAGAAGACGACATAGGGAACAATAAGGAAGGTCCATGATAGATCAAAGATACAAGCATGTGATTAGGTCAAGATTTCATGAATTTAGAGGATACGAGCAGAGATCAAGGGCGAGTGCTGATTGAGACATATATTCAGTAAACCCTCATATATCTTGATTTACAAGACCTTCATGGGCCACCACTTAAACCATGTAATGCCCCAGAACCAAAATACTGGAGAGCGGGGGCTTACATAGCCAGCTACGTATATTAAAGTGCAACCCACCTCACTATACGGTCACGGCTGTCTAGATACATGAGGGTTTAACTACAAGCCATCAGTCACTTATGGTCATGAGCAAGCCTATTGTCTCAATCTCAACAAGTAATAACAGTTACAAGATGTCAGAGGACCAAATATACAATAGCAAGGCGTCCCATATATTACATATTTGGATGATCATGAAGCTAGTCGTACAAAATGTCAAGACTAGCAAGAGTTTTAGTCATACATGATCAACCCTAGGATTTGTCAATCATGTTACAGCCCGTAGGCAGACAGTAAATAAAGTACAATCGAGCTAACACGTGCTCGTCGGCTAAATGTCTCAAAAGAATATTTTTACAATAGAGTGGGAGAACAAAATAAAACCCACTCGTTGCCAGGGTTACGCCTGGTGGTCACCATCTGGCTGGAAGGTAGGTAGATCCTCTGGAGCTGCTCCGGTATCTGGCTATATAAAACCAGCTGGGTCAGATTCCAGAAGGAGCAAGTGCCACAAAGGAGGCTTCTCTTAGGAACTAAAACCAGTATAGATTAAATGAATGTTAAAGATAATTATAAAAGAAAACCTGATAATAACAGAGACAACAACAGTGAATTGAGTACGAGGAAACCATTCAGGTAGCCAGGTCGCAACCCTTAAACCAAATAAGGACCGGGGTTGTAGCCCTTCACCTGAATAGAAACTCGTCTCAGTTTCTTGTTGGTAAAGTAAAACATGACGAGCATGACGTAGGGTGCAATAAGACAATAAACGAAGAAAGGACCCAGAACTGCTCCAGGATCCAGGTTACAACCCTTAAACCAAACAAGGACCGGGGTTGTAACCCTTCGCCTAAATAGAACTTGGCCCCTGATTATTATTGTAGGAGGTAAGCATAAATAATCATGTTATTGAAGTAACCAGGAACCGGGACAGGGCAAGACTTAGACTCCATCAATATACATGGCCAAGCAAATAAGTACGGCTTGATACTTTAACTAATTAGGGTTATCACAGGCCTAGTTACTAGCAAGATGCAATGAGATTATTCCAAAAGCCACAAGCCCTGCAGACCATCCAGGTTATCCAGACGCAAATAGGGGATTAAATTCATGTGGGTACATCATCCCAGAAACGCATGTACCCTTAAGTAGCTTGGTGGGTGCAACACATGACAGTGAGCTGGAAATGTGCCCTACTCAATGGCAGGCTACAAATCCCATGATGGGGCGCCCAGATAACAGAATTGCCTGTAGTTGGGAAATCTCTTCATGACTACTGGATTTTCTAGTTATTAGCCTTAGTCAATTTCAGTTGGTACCCCCGACCGTGGTATTCAGGGGTCTCTATCCTAGACATGATGCAAGACAATACTGGTTCATTTGTACAAACACAATCGTCCACGTTGTCCAGGCCAATCATTCTTGTTATATCGTGCTAGTTATCGCAACAGCATATCAAAGGTGTCATGTCAGGTTTACTTGTCAAGAGTGCTCCACGGCGGGCCACTATCGTGTTCATGGAACATATCAGAATTTACATGGTACAAGCATTCTATCAAGGGACCCAAGTTACACAGAGGGTCAGGAAATATGAGCATAAATGTAACATTCTAATATAATAATATCAATATAATCATAAAAGAGGACGAGGACTATGGAAAGAGCCCTGCGGCTACGAAAAAACAAGTTCATGCGGCTAGGAAAAGAAAGGGGGCTCATACGGCCAAGGAAAAGAGCTCATGCGGCTCGGGAAGGTAATAGGTTCATGCGGCTTGGGAAGAGACAGGAGTATGAGGCTAGGGGATGGGGTCTCATGCGGCTGCGATCTACCGAAGCCATGCGGCCAGAGGCTATGCGGCTGGGAAAGGGAATAGCTAATGCGGTCAGGGATAAATGGGTTCATGCGGCTGAGGAAAACGAGCATATACGGCAGTGAAAGAAAAAGCTCATGTGGCTAGGGAAAATGGGGCGCATGCGGCTGGACGATGCGGGCTCATGTGGCAAAGAGCGCCTATGCGGCTCGGGCCATACGGCCAGTAACTTAAGGGGTTCATGCGGCTAAGGGCTAAAGATAGCTATGCGGCTGAAGTCGGGCAGAGCCATGCGTCTGAAATCAACTTAAGCCATGAGGCTAAGCAAATAGAGTCTTATGCGGCTGAAGTGCCAGGAGTCATGCGGCTAAGGAAAACTGCCGCATGACAGGCCATGCAGCTAACCACCATTCTTCTTCTCCACTTTTTCGAGAAGAAGAACTAAGGAACGCCATGGCTTCCTAGCTCCACTAATCCTTCATCCAAGGTCAGAATCCGGACTTCCATCGGTCAAAATGGGGCAGAAAGAAATTTTCTACAACATGGAACAATCAAAACTTGAAAATAACAAGGTTAGATAGATCAAAATACATGAAATTCGAAAATGCAACAAGCTTAGATCTACAAAAAATGAACCATGGAAATTAAAAATGCTAAGTATTAAAGTGTCTTAAAATTTAATAAGGAAGACAATAGAATAATAAAAACTGAGTTCCTCCATGAAGCAAGTTGCACTTGCCTAAGCCTCTCTCTCTCTCTCTCTCTGGTAGGTGGAGAGTAATGGTGAGGAAGAAAAAGAGTTATGAGGATTAATTGAAGAGAGGGAGTGGTTAGGTGGCTTATAAAGGAAGAGAGGGGTGGGTGTTGGTCCATATGCAATAAAATCGAGCCAGCCGAACCAAGCAAACCAAACCGAACCAAGCAATAAAATGCCAAAATAAACCATGCAATGAGACATGCCATGAATCAAAATACGTACACGTATACCAAAACATGTAATACGAACTATGGTCGTTACACCAAACAAAAGTGTCATACGTGCAAGGTGAGTGAAAAGAGTGAACCAACGTGTCTAACCAGTATGCCAACATGTGAGAGTGTCCATCAGTGTCTAGGGAGTGTCCAAAGTGAGGTCCAAAACGTGTCCAAAGCTCAAACAAATACAGTATCAGGAAACAGTGTGACAGTGTCGTGCTGAGGTGTCGACTTCAAAAGGACATGACACAGCACATCAGGTCTCGTGCACGTATCCATAATTAGGGTGGGTCTAGGTCTAGGTGTACATGTGTTTGTGTTGAGTCCTAGCCGTGTCCTGTCATACGTATTAGTACGTATCAGAGAGCAAAAATGTGCGTGTGTGCTGTGTTGTGTGATCCAGTGCAGTCGAGATTTCTTCTTGAATACTAAACCATTTTATTTCGAATTTCTTGTGTGTCGTGTCAGTGACTGCCCTCACCTCAATGTCAAGTCTCGTGTCAAACCGTGTCGTGTACAGTGCACACGACGTATCCAGCAGCAGAGGAGCCGTACGCGGTGTCGTGCAGCATCCCCGTATCCATTTTGGACATGAAAAACACCCAAAAGTTAACTCAGTCAACACAGATATTATTATACACATAATAAGCTACAAATCTATGTAATTAGTTTTGGAAAACATTAAGTTTTACTTCTAAGTGGCATTTCACCAAACACTTTACATAGCACACCGATACGTATCCGATACGCATATCAAACGGACACGAAATCCTACCAAATTTGATCTACAGGTCCATGGTGCCGAGATGTATTCATCTATGAAGAGAAATCAGGTTTTTAATGGGTGTATAGAGGTTTCCCTATTGAGAGTTGAAATCTCAATGTAAAGAGCCTAGTAACGATATTTTCTTCAATTTGCTATGGTCCCAAAGCCTCCAAACCTTGCTAGCTATCCACTAATGGCTTTCTCTACACTAGCATTACAAAAATTCATCGACTTAGCGATGGCTATATCCATCAAAAATTTGTCGATAAATGTAATTAGCGACGGATGGTCGACGGATATCGGTTAAAAAAGGTCGTCGAAAAAAGCCTCGTCGCTAACTACAATCCATCGGCAAGTTGTCGCCAAGCGACGAATTAGCGACGGACTGCCGTCAACCATACTCGTGTAGTTTGCGATGACTCGTCGACAGATTATCGTCAAATCATGTATCAAAAGAAGTAATGACGTATCACTTACCGACGGACATATCCGTCGCTAATCAGTCGGTAAATGCGTATCAGAGAGTTTCTGATACGCAAATTCCGTCGCCAATCAGTCGCGAATGGTCGCTAAGTTTTAACGAATTGGCGACAAAATATCGACGGAATATCCATCGAACCGGTTCTATGAATTATTCATATTTCCATAACATGGACGACGGATAATCCGTCGTTACTCCATCGTGAATCGTTGCTAGACCGTCACCAATCGGTTGCCCTTTTAGCGACGGATTATCCGTCGCCAATGTTTTATCGACTTCTAGTGACGGCATACCGACAAAATATCCGTCGGCCCTGTCCTATGAATCTTTCATATTTTCAGAACCATGGCGACGGATAATCCGTCGACTTTTAGTCGTGCATCCATCGCTAACTGGGAATCCCCCTGTTAGCGAAGGATAGTCCGTCGGAAATTAGTCGCCAATCCGTCGGTATCTGAGAAATTTTTGAAAAAATAGCATAAAATTGAGCATTCCCAATATACACAATTCCAATCAGTCATCATACACAAAACACACAAATTGTTCCACAAAAACACAAATAAACTGAGCATTCCCAATATACACAATTCCCAATATCCACCAACACAAACAAAATAATCCCAAGCATTCAAATTATTCACACAAATATTTAATATTTAAATAATTTTCAAAATATCCAATATCCACCAACACAAACAAAATAATTCCAAAAATACAAACATCAACGACGAGGGGTGCGATCGTCCGCTGGTGGTGGTACTCCCTGCTGCGCCCGACTCATATACTCGTCCACCAAGTTGTTTTCCATAAATAAATCCACTTTATTTATTTTGATTCTGGGAAAATACAACTTTAGGAATCCGATCTAGAAGACGATCGCTTTATCCCTTGGACGATGCGAAGAAGAAAAGCTCTCAAGAATTCGACAGCAATTTAGATATTCTGTATATCTGTACAATAAATGAGAAGAGAACTCTATTTATAGAGTCAAAAATAACTAAAAAGATAACTGTTTTCATAACCTATGCGTAGTTGATAATCACGCAGGACTCAATCATACGCAAGGTTGATGAGCAGTTACTGGACGTGGCCCATAACTGTTGGACACATGGCAATCATGCATGAGTCGTGTGCAAGTTACTGGGGCACGCATACGAGAGATCCGTGGCATGGCTGCCACATACTCCAATTTGATAATTTAAGATGATAATCTGCTAACTGATTGAGGATAAAATCCCTGTTGAGATGAAAAATCCATGCTGACTTACAGCAGAAGTACTTCAGTTCAAAATATACGCAAACTTGATGCAGAAGGCTCAAAATATACGCAAACTTGAGGCAGACGGCTCAAAATATACGCAAGCTTGAGACAGGAACACTGAAGTTCAAAATGCACGCAGACTTGAGACAGAACGGCCAGCTGTCTTGATTCAACGTGTCTCGACTGACACAAAATCTCTGACATTGATTGCTTTGTCAGTCACATTAAATGATGATAAGTCCTTTTGGCACGCCAACTTGATGAAGATCGAATCTTGTTGAGGAAGATTTCAAAAATTATGCCATAGTCGGCTGAGATCTCTTGAATCCCGTGCATACGTGGCATACGAGGAGACGTTTATTGACTGTCGTGCTGTCAGTCATAATTACAATCTGACAAATGATGAGCTGTCTTTGAGTACCATTTAAACTCTGTGTACATTTGAGGAAATGGTCTGATAGAACTTCAGCGTGTCTTTTAGACATTTTCCTGATAGATTATATCAACTCAGCATGACTTCATTTTTGAGGCCTACAAAACCCCCTTCAAAGTTTTCAAAAAATGATAAATTGTTTCGAAATATTTTGAAATCGAAACGAAAAAATGAATTTAGTCACGCTCAAATGATACAGAGAGAGATTTTTTCGAAATGATTGGGCTGTTGGGATTCTGTGCGGTTTAGGATCCCATAAAAGACCCTATTTTCGAGGCAAATGATGACTTCGCCGTTTGGAATTCTTTGTGAGCCTATAAAAAGGCCATACACCACTTTCTTTTTTCTTTACTTACTTTAGAGAGAGAAATCCCACACAGAAGAACTTCGTTGTCTTCCCCGTCTTCTCATTCTTCTTTCTCAGCAATGGCTTCCAAGATTGATGCTCAGGCTAAGGGCAAGGCCCCTGCAACGTCCTTGCGTGCCACCTCCGAACGACTTCCTCGTCGTGAAGTCACTCATCCCCCCATTCAACGTAAGCATATTGATGATGGGGGATATGAACTGATGAAGACGAACTCCACATAGAAATTTCTTTAGGATTCTTAAAACAAAGATAATGAACGTTCGAAATATATCCCCCTTCTTAGGGCAAAGGATATTTAATAAAGTATGCCCCCTCTTTAGGGTCGACTATACTTCACATCTTCGTGTTTACGAAGCTCTGTGTTTTCCGCAAATGAGCATGGCTCTCATGACTCTGCGTGATTTTTCATATGTTGGCAGAAATATCGATGTTGAATTATTCACGCAGACTTCTGAGAGTCATCCTCTGGATAGATTAGTCTTTGATCTGTCAGCGTATTTTTTTTGTCATTTTCACTTCAGTGTGATTCTGGCAATGATGTGTGACTTTCATTCTAATCTGTCTAGACTTTGCGTGAATTAATCACATGCGTGAATAAATCACTCAGCATATTTTTTGATCTTTGCGTAATTCTGGCAGCGTATCTGTCTGAAGTCTGCGTGACTTATGAAATTTTCTTTGAACACTGCTAAGCACGCATAAGGAATATAGACATAGATTTTTCTGAAGTCTGCGTGACAAAACATATCTGATTTCTTTTTTTTCTTTTCTGTAGTGGTCATCCGAAGTGAAGAGACTAAATATGAAGGATATATGAGCTTTTTATTCAAACATGACTTGTCTCATGTAAAGTTTCCTCAATTTGACACTCCTGAAGCTAGATTGTTTTTATTGACGAATCAAGACCACACAACTCTGCTCTGTCTGATAAATGGTGAACCACTACAGAGTCTTGATTTGGTATTTCATAAGAAACCGGCCTTTCTGTTTGGGGACGCCATAGCACATAAATCACAACCCAAAGGAATCAGGGAGAAAGTTTGTTTCTATTTTGAAGGTGATACAAAGAAACCCATGTACTGGCCGAAAGTGTCTAGGGGTTTATCCATAATGCGATTCATGCATGCTAGTTACCCGAGAAAAATGTCATGGCATTTAACAGAAAATCAAGACGCAAAGGCGAGCCGAATTATCTATAAGAAAGATAGATTTTATAGTCCTCCAGAGAATCATGTATCTTTATTTCGTGGTTTGAAGCCAGGATGTGTGCCACCAGAAGACTCGTCTATATTGATACCATTCAGGACACCTGTCTTCATAAATGAATTCTTGGCGAATGATAAGGCAGTTAATCCTACTGATTCAACGCCGAGAATGATAGGCTTAATGAATCAGGAGAACATGAGGTGGAGGACTCTAGTCCATTGGGTTCTGGACAAGTATGAGAATGAGCTGAAGCAGATAAATCTTTATGACGCAATCGTCAATTCCTCTTACGGCTTCAAACCCAATCCATCTTTATTCTTGGCCTTGGTTGAGAGATATAATTACCGAACAGGAACATTTATGACTCCCAAAGGGGAGATGGGTTTAGCTCTTCACGAGATGGAATATATCTCGCATCTACCCACAGGCACATTGCCATATAAAGAATATGTGCCTACAACAGAAGAGCTGAATTTTCTATCAGAGAAGAACCCGGAGATGGTGTATCTGTTTGAAGAAATGATGTGCCATTTCGGCACATGTACTCTTTATTATAAAAATAATAAAGATGAAGCCAACTGCCATATCCAGAAGTGGATGTCTTATCTATTCATGAATCGTAAAAAAGATGAGAAGAAGATAAATGAGAAAAGGAAGTATCAGATTAATTCCTTCAAGCCCCTCTCTGAAAGTAAAATTGCCAATCTGCTGAAGAAATATGATTGCAAAGATTTTACAATCAATGAAGATTGGTATGAATTCAAAGCTGGAACCACTTTCAGGTCATATGTTAGACAAAGTGGAAAAACTTTATCGAAGAAAGGCCATTTAGCTGGATTCCTCTCCCTCTGGCTAAGAAGATTTGTTGTTCCTGGCTCCAGCTCTTTGGATAGGATACATAGAGGCGTCATTTTTGCAGCAGTGCGCCTCATGTACGGTTATAAGACAAATTTATTATCAGCAATGACTTGCAGGCTGAATGCAGGTCTTCGAAATTTCGTAACCACTATGTTGTCTGAACAAAGGAAGATGACTGATCCCTTCCCAAGAATAGAGATGCCATATACTTATTTGCATGGTTGGCTTCTTCTTTATCACGACGGTCTGATACCTCCGGGAGCAGGAGGGAGCCGCCGTCTCTTCTTAGAGAAGTATGCTGGAGAAACTTTCTGGAAAGTTCATACTCTTCCAGAATGCAGAAATGTTTTGAACCGAGCGTCACATTGGTCAATTCAATGTGCCCCTCCGCCACCAGGTTATGAGAGCATGCCTCTGAATATGATAGATGGAGAGAAAGGGCATAGGCTAGATGAGGTAGCTTCTCAATGGTTGCAGCGAATTCGGCCATCTCATCTGGTATATCGTCATGAAGAAATGACGTAATTAGAACCATATCTACCGAGCCGATTTGCTCGACAATTCGGATATGACCAACTTCATGTTGGGAATGCCACCACCTGCCTCTCTGCTCGTGGAGGACTTATTGATGGTGCTCGGGCATGGAGATATTTCACGGCCAGAAATACAAAGGCTGAATTCTCTATGCCCAATCCTTTATCCAGGACGGGAACGAAAATGCTTTATACATATGCCCGTTTCTATGTTTCGTCGAGCACTTTCATGCCAAGTTTCTATTTGAAGACCTTTGTCGCAGAAGACGACCCAGCTCCATCAAAGAGGTCAAAGAAGAAGATTGTTGTGTCACAATTTACTCCGGAACCTGAGGATGAGACTGCGAAAGTTGAGCCTTTATATGAATTATCCCGAGAGCAAAACTTCCTTGATGAAGTTCTTCCTCCAATATTTGTGTCCATCTCGAAGAGGAAACAAAGTGATGAATCTGAGACAGTCTCTAAAAAGAGCATTAAGTCTCAGACTTCTAAGAAGAAAGGGGTTTCAATAACTGCCACTTCATCTTTAGGTGGTCTTCCAGTTGATGAAGACGATGTAGCTGATAAAGATGAAAAGACGGATGAAGATGATGCTCCTTTAATAAAAAGAAAGTCGATAGCCAGACTCGTCAAGAGGACTGTCGGAAAACTGAAGGGCAATAAACTCTTAAAAACCATTATGAGCAGAGGTATATTGTCAGAAATCGAAGAATCAGTTTCTACTGAAAGAACAGAATCTGATCATATTCATATTCCATTAACTTCCGCTGAACCAATTGAGGTAGAATCAACTCAATTTCAGGAAGTGATCGCTCCAACGACTAGTAGAGTAGTTGCAGAACCCATATTTGATCTTGGGTTAGGTACTACTCCGGAGATAAGGAGAGAGGATATTAACATCCCTTTTGAGCACGGGAAAAAGGGTGTCATTCAAGCATTGGATGATCAGATTGAAGATTCGGAAGAGGAATCAGCAGCCAGGACAGAAGGCAGGGAACAACCAGAAGCTTCGTCTTTTCAACCTGTAGAGAAAACTAATCCAGTTGAAGAAACTCAGGTTGAAGAGAACATTCCTTCGGCCAGAGGCGATGAAGATGTGCAAGCGTCTGAGCTATCAGCTGCTGATGAATTATTGAAGAATGTTTGTAAAGACATCATTCTTTAAACCAATATTCCAGAAAAGACTGAACCTGCAGTCAATGCTGAGTCTATGGAGATTGAAGCTCAAGATCCTAAGCTTACTGATATTGTTGTTGCTGTTCCTGAGATTCATCACTCTCAAGGAGTTGATAAAAACATCTTAGATTCTGGATCCGAGACTCATCATGAAACTGGGGATCAAAGAGAGTCTGAAGAAGAACATTGTGAGGAAGAAGAAGAAGCTGAAGAGGAAGAGGATTGGTACCCTGATACTTCTATTCATTATGATGAAGACAAGATCAAAGGGAATAGATTAGAGCTTGGCTCTGAACCTGTTCAATCTCCTGACAATACTCCAGTACCCAGTAATTCTGGAGCTGGAAGTAGTCATATAAAGCAGGTATCAGACACCATTATGGACTGACTGCGAGAAGATACGAGACTTCCTCAGCATATAGAAAATGAACCTTAACCTGGTAAAGTTTTATTTCAAATTTTGTTTTTTTTACTATTTTTTTTTCTTTATATACTAATTATTTTTCCTTTGACTAGTAGGGACTGCTGCAGCGATGAGCTCGACTCATGCTCCGCCTGTTCATACTGATGTTGATGAAGGAAGTTCGCATCTACCGACTTCTCCGAAAGCACATACATCTATTCCCAGAATAGAGAATATCCAGGCCTCTTCCTCAATAATGACAGCAACTCCCGATTTTGAAACGGGATTGGCAAAGACCCTGGCCATGTATTCAGATATTATCTATTCATATCTGGATACGTTCTTCAGGCGATTCATGAAAGATAAAACTATGCCTTTCTTCGAACTTCGAACGGTGGTTAATTTCTCGCTTCTGGCATTGCGACATGCTGGCTGTGAGACTCAGTGTATCTTCTTTGAACATCTCCTAGATGAATTGGAGACAACTATCCAAAAATACTAGGAGATGAAGAAGGAAGATATTAAATCTTTGACTGTGGCTGAGATCGCTCGATTGGAACATGAAGCCCAAGCTCAGCAAGCTGCTTTAGAAGAATTTCTTGCTTCTTCATCTGAGAAGTTAATAGAGAAGAATGAAGAAATAGTAGCAACTCGTCGGAGAGTAGAACATCTGGAGAAAGATGAAATATCTAAAGCTGAAGAACTTCAGAAGTTGAAAGAGGAATTGGCTCGTCTTCAGGAACGTATTGTATCCATGGAAAAGGAGCAATCTGAGATTATCATTGCTTGTACCACCGAAGCTGCACGCTATCAAACTCTTCAACAAGAGCGAAAACAGATGCAGGCTGAGCAGATAGAAGAAGCTGACCGTCGCCATCATGCTATTGCTATTTTTGATCAACAAGTAGTCGCAGTTGAAGCAGCAGAACGAGTCCGTAAGACTCATGAGGAGAAGATGAACACTGTACTTAATCATATTCAGGAGTTAATAACTCCTACTACTCAATAGATTTTTCAAACTTCTCATATTTTGAATCTTTTTGACATTCACTTGTAATCAGCACTTTGATCTTTGAATAAAGAAAATGAGAATTTTGATCTAATTTTTGACTTTGTTGTTTTGAGAATGATGTATCTATAGAAAATATGTTCAGAGGTAAATAATACATGACATATTTCAATAGAATAGAAAATACAAATAAACTTTGTAATTCTATCAGATGATATTAAACCAAAGATAATTTTAGTTTAATACTGATTAGAAAAAATAGAATTCAGATATAAAAATATCTTTGAACTCGATTTTCCATGATCTTTGGACTTTGGAAATCAAAAGACTAGATATCATTTTCATAAAATAAAAAAATATGATACTGAGATAGAAAATTCAGAGATAATATGGATATGATTTTCTAGATATCAAATTCACTAAGAAAATGATACAAATTAGAATATCTATTTCCACTGAGGATAAAAGATATCGAAATGATAGGAGAATAATCTCGACAGATGAAAGTATTACGCATAATATTTCTTCAAGAATTTTCCATTAATGGGCATCATAGTAATTTTACCATCCATGGTGGTAAGCTGATATGTCCCATTAGAAAATATTTTATTCACAATGAATAGACCTTCCCATTTTGCATCGAACTTGCCTTTACTCATATGTGTCATAGTCATCGGACGTCTAACTGCAAGAACAAGTTCCCCTTTTTGATATGCTCGAACTTTAACTTTCTTGTTAAAAGCTCTTGAGATTCTAGCTTGATAGAATTCGATATTCTGTTGAGCATATAACCGCTTTTCATCTAGAGCTTCTAATTCCTGAAGTCGAAGACGATCATTATTCTCGGTGGTAAGTTCATTAGCGATGGCTATCCTTAAAGAAGGAATTTGAATCTCTAATGGGAGAACAGCTTCGCATCCATACACCAGAGAAAAAGGTGTACATCTGGTGGCATTACGAACTGTAGTACGGTAAGCCCACAAACATTCACCGAGTTTCTCACTCCAATTACGTTTGTTGGCAGAAACAAACTTCTTTAAGAGTTTGATGATGGTCTTGTTGAAAGCTTCTGCTAAACCGTTAGCTGCTGGATTATATGCAGTAGAAGCCAAATTGTTGATCCGATGATCGTCACAGAATCGAGTAAATTTCTGGCTGACAAATTGTGGTCCATTATCATGAATAATGCGTCGGGGAACACCAAATCTGTAGATGACATGATGCTTGATAAAGCTAATGACGTTGGAAGTTTTGACTTCAGATAAAGGAATAGCTTCAGCCCATTTGGAAAAATAATCGGTTATTGCGAGAATAAACCGATGACCTTTTGATGACGGCGGATTGATTGGGCCGATAAAATCCATGCCCCAAGCTTCGAAGGGCCATGATGCTGCTGTTGGGTGTAGAAATTCTAAAGGTTGATGGATAAAATCTGTATAGATTTGACAAGCTTTACACTTATGGGCATATTGAATAGCATCATTTACCATAGTGGGCCAATAATAACCCATGCGTCGAATACGGTCTTGAAGTTTAGGTCCAGGCTGATGTGCTCCACAAATTCCATCATGTGCTTCGCAAATAATTTGTTGGGCCTCATCACCGGCAATACATCGAAGAAGTAAACCATCATAAGCTCGACGATATAAGGTTTTTGTAGTATGATTGTAATAAAATCTGAGTGATCGTCGTCTGATAGATGCTGCCTCACTCGGATTATCTGGAAGGATATCATACAATACGAAATCTAAGAAAGGAAGTCTCCAATCTTTATCAGTATTCTGAGTCTCAACTGAATTACTGAAGATGAATTCCATACTAGAATAAGATGAAGATGAGGATGATTTACAATTTAATCTGTCAAACTCTAAATTAATACCGAATCCTCTTGTTGTATTGATATCATGAGATGTTGACTCTTCAATATCAACTGGAAGTCCTAGAGTTAGATTGTTCTCAAGATGAAATAATTCTCGATTGTAAACAACAATCATTTGTTAACGTTTAAACAGAATAGCTAATACTGTCGCAAGATTAGCAAGAGCATCAGCTTCTGTGTTACATGCTCGCCTAACATGCTCGATGAAGAATCCTTCAAATGAAGAAGCCATAGATATGGCCAATCTGTAGTAAGGAACCAGATCTTGATGGCGAACTTCATAAGTACCTCTTATCTGATTGACGATGAGTTTAGAATCTCCATAAGCTTCTAAATATTGAATATTCAAATGTTTAGCGAGTTGAAGACCAATAAGCAATGCATTGTACTCAGCTACATTGTTTGAACATGGTTGATCGAGAGAATAAGCTCTTTGGATAGCAAGACCTTCTGGTGATACGAGAACGATTCCAACCCCAGCGACAATGTCACCATTAGGACCTATTCTTGAAGCTCCGCCAAAGAATAGACGCCAAGTAGGATCTTCTTCAGCAATTTGGTTTGAATCTAGGACTTCATCTGGGATTTCATCGTAGAGTTTTGAATTTTCTGGAATTGAATAAGCAGCCAGAAAATCAGCTATAGCTTGTCCTTTGACCGATTTCTGAAGGATATAGTGCATATCATACTGAGCAAGTAAAATTCCCCAGTTAGCCAATCGAGAATTTAAAACACTTGGTTTCTTCATCATGACTCGTATAGGATTGATCATGGAAATGACATGAATGGTCTGACCAATGATATAATGTCGCGTCTTTTGGACAGCGAATATAAAGGCTAGACATTCTTTTTCGACCGGTGAATATCGAGGTTCAGCTCCGGTCATGGTACGACTGAGATAATAAATGGCTTATTCATGACCATTTTTATTCTTTTGAGCGAGCAGCGCACCCAATGAATGACTCGTTGCTTGTGTATATAGAAGGAACGGTATTCCTGAGATGGGAGGTACCAATACTGGGGGGTTCATCAGATACTGTTTTATGTCATCAAATGCTTTCTGACATTCGTCAGTCCAGACGAAAGAAACACCTTTCTTTAAAAGTTTATTGAATGGTCTGCAGCGTCCTGAAAGATTAGAGATGAATCTCCTGATATAAGCGATCCTTCCTTGAAATCCTCGTAGCTCTTTTAAGGTGCGTGGAGGACGCATCTCTTGGATGGCTTTGATCTTCTCGGGATCTACGTGTATACCTTTTGAGGTAATGACGAAGTCGAGAAATTTGCCACTAGAGACGCCTAAAAAAGACTTAGTAGGGTCCATCCTTAATTGATGCCGACGCATTAGATCAAATATAGTTTTTAAATCTTGGATGTGATCCTCCTTTTGTCGACTTTTGACTGCAATATCATCAACGTAGCATTCGACTATTTTCCGCAAATGTTCACAAAATATAGTGCTCATAGCTCGTTGATAAGTTGCTCCTGCATTCTTGAGACCGAATGGCATCACTATATAACAGTATGTACCGATCGGCGTTCTGAAAAAAGTGTGTTTCTCGTCATCTGGAAACATTTTAATTTGATTGTATCCAGAATACCCATCCATAAATGACATCCGTTCAAAACTACAGGTGTTATCGATCATAACATCAGTAATTGGTGGGGGGAATTCGTCTTTTGGACATGCCGTATTGAGATCACGATAGTCTATGCATACTCTGATCTTGCCAGTCTTTTTAAGGACAGGAACTATATTAGCCACCCAATCAGGGTGTTGTTCCTCTCTGATAAACCCAGAAGCCATGAGTTTGTTAACTTCGGCTTCAATTGCATCCATAATGTCTGGACGGAATCGTCGCTGTTGTTGCTTGACCGGTTTAGCATTTGGTATGATATTGAGTTTGTGAGTTACGATCTGTGGATCAAGTCCTGGCATATCTTCATAGCTCCAAGCGAAGACGTCGATGTATTCGCGAATAAGTTTGATCATGTCTTGCTTATCATTTTCTGAAAGACTTTCACTAATGAATATTGGTTTGGGGGATCCCTCTTCACCAACATCTATTTGAACGAGTTTATCTTCAGTTGGAGGCTCTCTTTGCTCGAATCTAAACTTCCATTGATTATCTAACCTTTGGGCCCATTGTTCTGATTCGGATGAGATTTCAAATTCGTCTTCGTCATCTTCTTCAGGACCATCAACGGAAACCATGTTGGAAGACAAAATGTTACGGTGGAAGTCACCAATACTTGTATCAGAATCCCAAGAGGAGGTATTAGAAGAATCAGATCTTTTATCTTCGTCCGATTCGGGATCTTCATGGATGATATTGATAAAGGAAGTAGGAGCAATAACCCAATCCGCATTTTGTCCTTCCATATTTTAGAGAAGGAATCCGAACAGGCATTTTTCTTCCTTTCCCATTACTGAGGCCAGTTTTGAAGTCATAGCCCATATTTTTGATAATATCTTTAGATTGCTGGCTGTAACGACGCAACTGTAATCTTCCAGAATCATCATTTTTATCATCATCTTCAAGGTTGATAGGTTTTTTGGTCCTTTGTAGAAGAATATTGGAATGTCTCCTGATTTTCTGCTAGGTACTAGAAAGCATGAGCCTTGTACTGATTCTAAGGATACTTCTGTATGAAAAGTCTGTACAACTCATATGGTTATTGTTTTCAAGTCATCTAACAAATGCAAATAATTATGAACATGATTACAAACATCAATATACTGCAAAGACGGAGATATTTCATTAATTTCAAAAGTAGTAGTATTTATATCAGAAGTGAACCTTAGAAATCTTAGCCAAATCAATGACTAAAGGAGGAGAAGAAGAACTAAAAGGAGTTTTGTTTCGATTAAGATCGATCACAAATAGCTCAGAAGAGGTGAGCTCCCTTGAAGCTTGGGATGGAAAAGTAGTTCGCCCACCAACAGGGATTACCAGAGTGTCCTATTTTGTAAGTGAAGATGCAGGAAATGTAGTACGCCCACTGACAGGAATGATCAGCGTGTCTTGGGTAGATGATTGAGGTAATAGAGAGACACGTCCGCTCACTAGAATAATGAAGGGGCCTTCTCCAGAGGGTTTAGGAGACTGTTACTGAGTAGTTCGACCCTTAACAGGAATTATCAAGGTCTCACTTTGCGGGTCTTCTTTTTCCATAGCTTGTACTATTTTTGTATATTCCTCTTTGTACATCCGGGAATCACTGAAATAAGCTTCAACCCTACGGAAAGAATTTATATCAGCAACTTCCTTTCATACTTTTCCATCGCTGTCAATGTATTTGAAGCACTGATGAAGAGTAGAAGGCACCACATTATTTTCATGAAGAAAGGGTCTTCCCAAGAGAAGATTATAAGATCCCACGATCTCGATCACATAGAAAGTGACTTTAGATCTGAAATCGCCTATTTGAAGTTTCAGATGAATCTTTCCCAACGGCTCGCTTCGGCTTTGATTGAATCCCAATATAGTAGTAACCGTCTTGAAAAGTTTGTGAAGAGGGATTTTTAATTCATCTAGCAGACTCCTTGGCATTATGCTTAAAGCAGACCCTAGATCAATAAGAATACGATCTACCTTCATCGTATCGATATAACCGGTGTAGTAGAGAGGCCGATCATGTCGATTATCCTCCAATAACATGTCATCTTATGTAAAAGTGATATTCGGGATGATCTCCAATATACTATTGCAATGTAAGCAAGTAACAGGTTCTTCATCTGGCTTCTTTAATTGTGCGAGGCAAGAGTCAGCATGAAGAAGTGCCTCACTTAATGTCTCTCGAGTCTCTTTAGAAAGACGTAGAAGTTCGAAGAGGGATATTCTAGCTGGAGTATTAGCGAGTTGAGCTAAAATGTCAAAGTTATAAGGCTTCTGAAGTCCAAGGGGAGGGGACTTCCTGATTGGTTTGTCGAAGCGAACTTGTTGTTTGCCTTTCTCAAGTGCTGTGGGCTTGGAAGGAATAGGTATAACCGGTGTAGTTGAAGGAACAGGTACAATGGATGATTCTTCCTCCCGAGGAACATCAGGAATATCTTTGTCAGCTGGAGAAATATCAGGAGTATCTTCAAGACTAATAGGAGTATCTTCAGGACTTTTGGAATAATCTTTTAAATAATGTTTCCCTGTTCTAGTAGCACCAGCAAGCGCTTCTACCTTATCTTTTGACTCTGTGTCGGAAGTAGATCCGAAAGAAGTCATATGACATGACTTAGTTTTTCGGCCTTCTTAGATTTTAGGGAAGTAGTCTTTTGAAGGGTAGGAGATTCAAAATCTGCCACTAGATCGAGATGAATCCATATGATTTCGCCTGTTTCAATAGTGATCGGCACTAATCCTTCAGATTGTGGAGGAGGAATATTCATGATTTCAAGAGTTGCCTTGGGAATAGGAACAATCCCGCTTTCGAGGAGTTGAGGAGAAAAATCTCCAAACTGCATAGAGACAACATTGGAGGTGACAGTCTTTTCTTTCGGAGTGAGAGTGACAGCTCCAGATTTGATCATTTCCTAGATTTTTTCTTTCAGTACAAAACATGTACGAGCTGTGTGACCCAACATTCTATGGTACGAACAGTATTTAGGATGATCTGTCTTACCAGCTTCATCGAGTTTTTTGATTTCAAGTAATTGTATTTTATTACCTTTAAATAGACATTCAAAGATACCAAGGACGTCATCGTCGTCGAAAGAGTATTCTTCTTTGGGGCGAGGTGCTCTTGGTTGTTGATTTGTTGGAGCTGGTGTAGCTTGGGCAGATATTACTTCTTGATTTTTGTTCTGGAGATTGACTTCAAGAGTCTCTTTTCCTTTACGATTGTTAGGTCGCGTACTATTGCTAGTATTTTGACCTGATTCATTGGGATTCATGTGTACCCCCAGACCTTTGAAAGTCTCGGCACTGACTTCGGCAGCTTTGGCACTGATGATGAAGGAAGACCAATCTTGGAATTGAGTGGATTCTGTCCACATGCTGATGATTGGTAAGAGATTTGACTTGCAAGTGTCGATAGTGACGGCATCGGGAGTTCCGAGAGGCATTTTTAAAGCTTCTCTTCTAAATCTTTCAATAAAGCTTTCAGTGCTCTCATTATTTCTCTGTTTGATTCTTATAAGAGCAGACATAGTCATGTCATTAAGCCCTTCATAGAACCGTTCAAGAAATATTTGTTTGAAGCCGGCAAATGAGGTAATACACCCATCAGGGAGACTTCTATACCACTCATAAGTCGTTCCCTTGAGACATCCGACAAACACCCGAGTAAGGAGGGCGTCACTTGGTTGTAGCTGGTCAGTCATCACTTCAAAATGATTGATAAACTGACTAGGAGAAGTGGTTCCATCAAAGAATAAGATAGTAGGAGGCTTGTATTTAGGAGGATATGATACTTGCTTCCATTCTATTGGATAAGGTTGCTTGATACCTAACCTTTATAAACCGTCTTTCTGTTTGAATGCCTCAAATTGGGTTCAGAGATTCCTTAATTCTTCAGTAACGACTCCGGAAGATTGTGGAGTTGTAGCTTGTAGAGAATAGTTAGGAGGAGGGACAGCATTATAAGCACTACCCCTAGCTCCCGAATGGCTAGGGATTGGTTGAGCTTGTCCAGGGATATTGGATTGTACTGCTAGAGGAACTTGCACTGGACCTATACCAGTGTCAATCGGTATGGCGTCAGGTACAGTCCGTGGATTTTGCAGCTGGTTTGCCATAAGTTCATACATTGATTTCATAGTATCAGCCATAGATTTTATTTGTTGTTCCAAAGAAGCAATTCTTTGGTCTTGAGGAGTCATCGAAGAAGAAGGTTCATTCTTCAAATCAGTATTTCCGTCCACCATATAAGTTGTGACCATATAAGGGATTGTTGATGATACTGTTTGTTCTGAATCATTGCTTTGTGTATCAAAATCAGTTGTAGGAGAACTACCCCCAGTAGAAAGAGGTGGGAAGTTGGATTCTCCAAGAAATTCAGAATAGTCTTCAAAAACCGAAGTTCTTTGATTAGAAGCCAGGACTCTTGCTCTGGTGCCTCTGTATACCCCATCTGGACTATCAGTTCTACCCCCAGAATCCCGAGAGGTCATGTTGATAGAAGCGAAAAGAGGTTCATCTTCATCAGACATAGGTTCACCCTAGATCCGATTAAAGACAGACTGTCGTTTAGTTTGACATCTGCATTGAATTATGACCCTAGGTTGGAAGTCACAATCATGGTGGTCATGATCACTTGACAGAGAATTATTCCTCCTATTTTGTTGAAGATGTTCTCGCAAATCCGTATGTGAAGATTGAGGTATATTTGAGAACAATCTTTGTTTATTAGGAACATATTTCTTGTCCTTGGATTTTGCCGGCTCTTGATTATACAAAGAGTGATTAATCTGAGCAACATAATTTTTGGCATATTCTGCATCCGGATCTCCTATTTTCATTTCTGATTGGTGTGGTTTCTTAACACCAGAAGTGCTTCCTAAACGGGATTGATTAAGTTTCATTCTTAGATCTGTTGGAGGTAAAATATTGGTTTTTGACACTTGAAGTTTTCCTTCCATTGATCTGGATATTTGCAGAGAAGGAAGAGTTGAACCATCCCCTTGAGTAAGAGTTGGTAACAAACCTTTTTGTAGAGACAAATTCTGTGCCCAATTTGAAGAAGTCGTAGAATAAGACATTAAAAAATATTTCTTTTTAGACTTATTCAAATTTTGAGACATAGAATGTCCAGAAGGAAGAGTAGTCAAAAGACTATTTCCTTTTCTTTGACTAACAAATCTGTCAGCCAAAGCTGTTCCTGAAGTAAACACTACAGGAGCAGAAGAAACAACTAAAGAGTTGTTCCTATTCGAAGGGACTTTGTGAGCCATTTGTGGAGGAGCCATAGCAAGACTACCCCCAGTTCTAGTAGAACTTGGCAAGGAGGAAGAAATAGCTAAAGAGCTATTCTTCTTAGAATATGCTGGTGACAATTTGGCTAAGGAATCAGTACTGTCAGCATATGAAGTCTTGGCTAAAAAGCCAGATTTTGGTACGCATGCTGAGTCAGGGAGAGCTGACTTAGTGGATGATGCGTGCAGAATAAACGCTGAGACAGGCTTGGTTAAAGAACCAGTGTTGTTAGCGTGATTTTTGGGTTTGGAAATGCACGCTAGAACAGGTTTGGCTAAAGAGCTAGTGCTGTCAGCGTGACTTTTGGACTGATTGACTACGGAAACAGATTTGGCTAAAGAGCCATCACTGTCAGCGTGTCTTTTGGATACTGTCGTCTTCGAGCACACAGGAGTGTACGTGCCTGCAGTGGAGTTCTTGCCAGTGTTAGTAATGGACACTGTGGCAGAAACTTCACCATCTTTGGTTGCCAACAGATTCTTAGGGACGTAGACAGATCGTCCCTTTGATTTGGCGGTGGTGATAGAGGCTGAAGTGTGCTTGCCACCCTTAGCCCGCTGCATTTCTTCATAGGCGAGTTGATTAAACTGAATCGATATCACCTTCTTCGTCGATCCGACTGACGAAGTGTCGCATTGAGTTGTGGCCATCTCAGAAGAGGAGATGGGTTTCCCCAGCAGAGTCGCCAATTTGTTTTCCATAAATAAATTTACTTTATTTATTTTGATTCTGGGAAAATACAACTTTAGAAATCCGATCTAGAAGACGATCGCTTTATCCCTTGGACGATGCGAAGAAGAAAAGCTCTAAAGAATTCGACAGCAATTTAGATATTCTGTATATCTGTACAATGAATGAGAAGAGAACTCTATTTATAGAGTCAAAAATAACTAAAAAGATAACTGTTTTCATAACCTATGCATAGTTGATAATCATGCAGGACTCAATCATACGCAAGGTTGATGAGCAGTTACTGGACGTGGCCCATAACTGTTGGACACATGACAATCATGCATGAGTCGTGTGCAAGTTACTGGGGCACACATGCGAAAGATCCGTGGCATGGCTGCCACATACTCCAATTTGATAATTTGAGATGATAATCCGCTAACTGGTTGAGGATAAAATCCCTGTTGAGATGAATAATCTACGCTGACTTACAGCAGAAGTACTCCAGTTCAAAATATACGCAAACTTGAGGCAAAAGGCTCAAAATATATGCAAACTTGAGGCAGACAGCTCAAAATATACGCAAACTTCAGCGTGTCTTTTAGACATTTTCCTGATAGATTATATCAACTCAGCGTGACTTCATTTTTGAGGCCTACAAAACCCCCTTCAAAGTTTTCGAAAAATGATAAATTGTTTCAAAATACATTAAAATCGAAACGAAAAAATGAATTTAGTCATGCTCAAATGATACAGAGAGAGATTTTTTCCGAAATGATTGGGCTGTTGGGATTCTGTGCGGTTTAGGATCCCGTAAAAGACCCTATTTTTGAGGCAAATGATGACTTCGCCGTTTGGAATTCTTTGTGAGCCTATAAAAAGGCCATACACCACTTTCTTTTTTCTTTACTTACTTTAGAGAGAGAAATCCCACACAGAAGAACTTCGTCGTCTTTCCCGTCTTCTCATTCTTCTTTCTCAGCAATGGCTCCCAAGATTGATGCTCAGGCTAAGGGCAAGGCCCCTGCAACGTCCTCGCGTGCCACCTCCGAACGACTTCCTCGTCGTGAAGTCACTCATCCCCCCATTCAACGTAAGCATACTGATGATGGGGGATATGAACTGATGAAGACGAACTCCACATAGAAATTTCTTTAGGATTCTTAAAACAAAGATAATGAACGTTCGAAATATATCCCCAGCAGAGTCGCCAATTTATTTTCCATAAATAAATCCATTTTATTTATTTTGATTCTGGGAAAATACAACTTTAGGAATCTGATCTAGAAGACGATCGCTTTATCCCTTGGACGATGCGAAGAAGAAAAGCTCTCAAGAATTCGACAGCAATTTAGATATTCTGTATATCTGTACAATGAATGAGAAGAGAACTCTATTTATAGAGTCAAAAATAACTAAAAAGATAACTGTTTTCATAACCTATGCATAGTTGATAATCACGCAGGACTCAATCATACGCAAGGTTGATGAGCAGTTACTGGACGTGGCCCATAACTGTTGGACACATGGCAATCATGCATGAGTCGTGTGCAAGTTACTGGGGCACGCATACGAGAGATCCGTGGTATGGCTGCCACATACTCCAATTTGATAATTTGAGATGATAATCTGCTAACTGATTGAGGATGAAATCCCTGTTGAGATGAAAAATCCACGCTGACTTACAGCAGAAGTACTTCAGTTCAAAATATACGCAAACTTGAGGCAGAAGGCTCAAAATATACGCAAACTTGAGGCAGACGGCTCAAAATATACGTAAGCTTGAGACAGGAACACTGAAGTTCAAAATGCACGCAGACTTGAGACAGAACGGCCAGCTGTCTTGATTCGACGTGTCTCGACTGACACAAAATCTC
The DNA here is from genome assembly GCA_029216955.1 of Iris pallida. Lineage (NCBI taxonomy): Eukaryota > Viridiplantae > Streptophyta > Magnoliopsida > Asparagales > Iridaceae > Iris > Iris pallida. The sequence goes on from JANAVB010001022.1 coordinate 170,137, forward strand.
TGACATTGATTGCTTTGTCAGTCACATTAAATGATGATAAGTCCTTTTGGCACGCCAACTTGATGAAGATCGAATCTTGTTGAGGAAGATTTCAAAAATCATGCCATAGTCGGCTGAGATCTCTTGAATCCCGTGCATACGTGGCATACGAGGAGACGTTTATTGACTGTCGTGCTGTCAGTCATAATTACAATCTGACATATGATGAGCTGTCTTTGAGTACCATTTAAACTCTGCGTACATTTGAGGAAATGGTCTGATAGAACTTCAGCGTGTCTTTTAGACATTTTCCTGATAGATTATATCAACTCAGCGTGACTTCATTTTTGAGGCCTACACAAGTATGATGGCAATCCCTCGAAGACATGGCCTAGAAGTTGGCGCAGCTGCTCTGGCGTCATCATGTCAAGGAGGGCCATCAAAGTAGGATGCGTTACGATAAGGACAGCAGGGTCAAAAGAGAGATGCCCGGCGGAAGAAGGACCGACAGCACTAGAAGGATCGGCAGCATCATTAGACGGACCGAGAGCAGACGGACCGACAACACCAGTAGAAGGACACAGGTACATGGACAACTGCGTCCGAATCTCTAATACTGCCTCGTTCAGATGCGCAAGCTGGGACCTCACATCATCGTCTGCTGGGGCCGCAAGAGGAGGCGGGGGAGGTAGAAATCTTGAAATCGCTGTGTACAAATTGGCCAGGGAGCCGACTCCGTACACGCGCCCTTTCCTATAGCCGTCGACGGTATCTACGAATAAGTCATGGTAACGAGTGGCCGTAGAAGAGGACGGCCCGACGGGCGTCGTTTCACCGACATCCTTAGGAGCAGATGGCTGAATCCGACTAAGGGCCTCACGATACGCAGCCTATCAAATGAATGTGTTTATTATACTATAAGTTTATCTAAGTTATAATCTAAATCCTATGTTACCCTAAGTTATAGTCTGAATCCTAAGTTTACCTAAGTTATTGTCTGAATCCTAAATTTAACTAAGTTATTATCTGAATACTTATAATTCTAACATAAATCTCATAAAGGTAAGTACTTACATCCATCGCCTTGGCCCTTTCGTCGATGAAGCTTCCGTCCTTCCGTATCTTGTGGACATCCTGGAATACATCGTTCATGGTAACCGAGTCAGTAGGTTTTTCCTCCTTCAACGCCTTTTGGGTCTGCATATGAAATATTCGTAGAATTTAATTAATTAAGTATATTAATAGTACCGAATTAGATAGTGAATGAATTTGCGGTATCTCACTAGATCTGCAAGTGTCGCTGAGTGGGGCTTTGATCCCCTCGTATGTAGTCTCGCGGTCCGTCGGTTCGCTTTCGCTTTTTCTGATTTCTCCTTAAAGGCAGGAGTATCCATCTTCTCCAACATATGCTCATAGTAGTACTGTCGGAGCCACTCCTTCTTTGAATGCGACATTCGAAGGTCATAAACCGCATCCCGAATCTTATTCTTGGTGGTGCTTCTATAGGTCTTGCGGATCGCCTTCTCACGATGGGCGGGCCACCAGTAGGTCCTCTGACATACAAATTCAATTATCACGATATTAAAAAATGTTTGATTAAAGTGTAATTAATAATTAACCACAATATATATATATATATATATATATATATATATATATATATATATATATATATATATATAAAATATATATATATATATATATATATATATATATATATAGCCTCATCTCGGAAAAACCTACAAAGAAGCAACGACTGGATTATTAACTTGAATAAATGAAACAAATTTATTAAATTAACTTAAATTTACTTACATGTTACCCACGGGCCATAGCTCTCGTCAGAACATGCCCATCGGCCTCTCTGGTAGCGTGGGCGGATCCGCGGCTCCGCGCATATACTCACCAGTCACCGGATGTAACTGAATGTGGGGGTACTCCGGGGCCCACTGTTGCTCAGCCGCTGGTGGATCCACTGGTGGATCCGTTGGTGAATCCGCTGGCAGAACGGATCCGCTAGCGGATGGAGACCCCATCGACGAATGTGTCGGTAGCCCCTGGGTAGATCGACGGCGGGATGAGTCTGTGCCCGGGGTACTCTCCGGGTCAGGCTCGCTAGATGGGGACACCACCCGGAAAGGCTGAATGCGACCACGACCACCACCACGAGCACGACTACCACCACCACCACGGCCAGTACCACCAGCACCACCACGGCCCGCACCACCACCACGACGAGTGCTAGCCATCAACAGGGTGACGAGTGACGCCGCGAAGAAAGGAACAACTAGGAGTGCCATCTGCAACAAGAATATGCAGAAGTCTAAACTGAATTCATATAAGTTAGTTATAAGTGCTCTTATGAGGTTAAACTAAAATCTCATAATTGAAAGTATTTTTAATATATACTGATATTTAATCTAATCATCGTCATTGTCTTAGTCTTCGTCCTCAGCCTCGTCCTTATCCTTATCTTCATCCTCATCATCGACTTCATCTGTATCTTCATCCCCATCAAGTTCTTCTTCTTCTTCTTCATCCTCATCCTCAATAGTTGAGACAAGATGCTTTTTCTTCCCTGGTTGACAGCTAAGTCTTGTGTAACAACCTCTTCCTTCCCTCTATTTTTCTCAATAATATTTTCAACATCCATGGTATCCGAATGTTGTACCAAGTATTAGAACTTTTCGATCTGGTCCTCTTGGTATGCTAGGTCTCCAACGTTGAATGTATTTCTAGATTTAATCTTGCATACTTCCCACCAGTCAAATCGATCTCTACAATGCCTTGGGTAGCTTGTATAGTAGACTTGAACAGCCTGACTTGCTATCGCAAACGTGTCGGACCCTCAATACCTCTTGCGATGATTTATATCGACGTATCAAAATTGTTTATCGATTCTCCAACCGATATTTGGTGTCATATCGAACCACTCACATTTGAACATCACAATATGCATATCATATGGAGCACGATATTGTAAATCTATAATATTCGAAGCACTCCATAATAGTTAAAGTCCGGCTCGTCATCATAGATGGTGCCTCTTATGCAAACACCAGAATCCTTGGTACTGAAGTCGTCATTGAGAAATTCGACATTTATAACATTCTGAGTTGCCTTAAACTTGAAGCCATTAACGACATAGCCTGGCCAAGTCTTTGCATGCTTCTTCGGTCCCAATGCCAAATAACGAATACTATCATTTGTGAGTATTGTTTCAGGCAATAAAACATGTAAACAAATATTGATAATTTAAATATTTTAGATGCATATAATTTAATGGTAGCCACATAAATTATTATTTCAGTTACTTACGTATTTGCGAAACCAGCACGGAAAGGTACAATCAACATCTCTTTGAAGTCCTTCATCGGTAATATCGGGTGTCCTCATTTGGACTTTATCTCTAAATACACTGTTAGAGAGTAAGAATAAGTGTAGTCATTTACTTCACCAAATTAGAGATTATAACGAGTGTAAGTGTAGTCACTTACTTCTCCAAATCTCTCACTTCTTGTATGTCATAATTTAACAAGATATATCGGTGAGCGACATCATACTCATCGTCAGTCAACCATCGTTTCTTACTAGACCCAATAGGCTTGCCCCTTACATTGAATATACCTCCATCCTCAACGTTCTCGTCATTCCTTTGAGGTCTATTTCGATTTGTCTTAACATGAGTATCAAAATAAATGGAGCAAAAGTTTGATACCTCCTCAATAAGATATGCTTCGCATATCGAAGCCTCTATATGAGACTTGTTGCCAACTTTCTTCTTTAAGTGGTGTGGGTATCTAGAGAGAGAAATTATCAGTATAGTTAAAAAAGAAATTCAACTTAAATTATATCGATTTTTATGTACCTTTCAAATGGGTACATCCATCGATAATGAACAGATGCACCAACACGGATTTCGTATGCTAGATGAATCGATAGATGCTCCATGTTGTCGAAGAAGCCCGGAGGAAATATTTTCTCTAACTTACAAATTGTTAAGACAATTTTCTCCTCAAGTTCAACCATGTGTTGCACCCTCAACTTAGTTGAACAAATATCCCTGAAGAATGTAGATAGCTCGGCCAACGGAACCCATATAGAAGAAGGCAACAACTCTCTCAACGCAATGGACAGTAATCTTTCCATAAACACGTGGCAATCGTGACTCTTTATTCCCATTAGCTTGCGTTCATTGACATCAACGCATATAGACAAATTCAACACATAGCCGTCGAAAAATCTTAAAGTAGATATCCACTTGCAGATTATTAATCTATCTTTCTTGCTCAATGTGTATTGTGCTACCAGCTTAGTTAATTGTCCACCAGCTTCCCTTTGTATCAAGTTCAGATGAGGACGCTTGCATATCTCGGCAATGTCTTGTCTTGCTTTTGGATTGTCCTTCGTCTTTCCTTTAATATCCATGACGGTATTGAAGACATTATCGAACACATTCTTTTCGATATGCATGACATCAAGATTATGCCTTATAAGATTATCTTTACAATAAGACAAGTCCCAGAAGATACTCCGTTTGGTCCAGTTATGGTTTTGTCCGAACCCCTCGACACTCGCGAGTAGAAATTGACGGTGACAGTAAAAGAAAGAAGTTTTTCCTCCATACTTAAGGCGGAACATCTTATTATTTTCTATACATATCTGACAAGACATCCTGCCGTGAGTACTCCATCCCGACAGCATACCATATGCTGGAAAATTATTTATTATCCACATCAGTGAAGCTCTCATCTGAAACTTCTGTTTCCTGGAAATATCATAGGTCGCGACGCCGATCTCCCACAGCTGTTTAAGCTCATCAACCAACGGCTGTAAATATATATCAATGTTCTTCGTCGGATTTTTGGGACCCGATATAATAGCTATCAAAAACATATAAGAGTCTTCATACACATCCATGGTGGCAGATTATAAGGGGTAAGAATGACCGACCAGCAGGAGTATTGAGATCCCGACTGCCCGAAATGGGTAAAGCCATCAGAACATAGCGCCAGCCGTACGTTTTCAGGCTTTGCAGCAAAATCTAGATGACACAAGTCAAAATGTTTCCATGCCTCTCCGTCCGAAGGATGTGACAATTCTCCTTCGTCCTTTGTGTGTTCTTGCTGTGCCACGTCATGTGTTCAACTCTATTCAGAGTCATATACATCCTCTGCAAGCGCTTCATGATCGACAAGAAATGCATATACTTATAAGGGCATCGTTTTCTAGTTGACTTTCCTTTTTCTTTTACTGGCTTGTAACGATCCGCATTATAGAAGCTGCAACTTTCTATGTCCTCATTCTCCTTGTAGTAAAACATATAACCGTTGCGACAACAATCTATCTTATCGTACCCCAGTCCCAATTTTTGGACCATCATCTTTCACTTGTAGAAGTTTTTGGAAGCTCTTTTGATTCCTTCGGGTAGATCTCTCTCACTAGTTGTGTAATCCGATCATAGCAAGCTTGTGGCAAGTTAAAATCAGACTTTATGCTCAACAACCGTATCATCACTGACAGTACAGAATGAGTATCACAACCAGGATGTAGAGGAGTATCTACATCCTGAAATATATCATAGAACTCCTTCACCTCGGGATTAGGATCCTTCGGATCAAAATTAGGCCATGCCGCATCGTACACCATATCTCGTGCAAGGTTCTGCAGGTCTCCATAATCAACAGAGCATCCTTCGTCTTCGATGACAAAATTCGTTGCAGCATTATCATTAAAAGCATAAGTAGCAGCATTCACAACCTGTCTTTCCGCATATAGTTCACCTTGCGATGACCACATGTCATAATCATGTACGAAACCCTTACAGGTCAAATGATCTCTCACAGTCACCACTTCTTCGTAACGTCTATTACGACAATTACGACATGGACACTTGATTTTGGTATCGTCCATGTATTGAGCTTTGCTCATGGCATACTTAAAAAACACTTCTACGCCTGCCTGAAAATTGTCACTCACACCTATTCTGCTCTCGTATTGTCGTTTGTACATTCATGTACGATCAAAGAAGTAACGATCCATCGCAGATTGGAGGTAAAAATATGTATCGTAAGACTAACAGAATTACTATGTAATCATGTACTCACCAATAACCGGATGTAACTGGAGTCCTTGGGCCCTCCGGGGCCTATCGTGCAGTAATTGGTGGATCCGCTGGTATAGGCCGGATGTACTTAGTATCGACCGTATCAGATTAGTATCGGTCTATCGGTTTGGTATAGGACGTATCAGATTGGTATTGGCCTTAACAAATTGGTATCGTCCTATCCGATATGTACATGTATCGGCCGTATAGCTAGGATTCATATTGGCCTTATCGATTTAGTATTGGTCATATCCGATAGGTATCGGCCGTGTCGGATTAGTATCGACCATTTCGGATTAGTATCGTGGAAGGTTTAGTAACAACTGTACTTAGATTTCTCTCTTCTCGAGCTAGAATACCATTGCAAGAGAGTCACCAGATCGTGATTGGCCAGTTACAGTAACATACATGCTTCCTTTTCCATCAGGAAAAGCGAGATTGAAAAGAAAGCATGTATGTTCTGTTAGTGGCCAGCTACGCTCTCGTGACTCTCTTGCAATGGTAATCAAGCTCTAGAAATAAGAAATCCAAGTACAGTAGTTACTAAACCTTCCACCATACTAATCTGATAATGCCAATACTAATCCGATATGCCGATACCTATCGGATATGGTCGATACCGAATCGATAAGGCCAATACGAATCCTAGATATACGGCCGATACATATCGGATAGGACGATACCAATTCGCTAAGACTAATACCAACCGATACGGCCCATACCAAACCGATAGACCGATACTAATCCGATACGGTCAATACTTATAAGTACCTACGATCGAGGAGGTTGATCCGCTATTTTGGTTTTGGTTTTGATTTTGGTTTCGGTTTCGGTTTCGAACATACTAAATTTTAAAAAATTCGGTTCGATTTCAGTTTTGAATATACTAAGTTCGATTCGGTTTCGGTTTTCAATATACTAAATTTACTTATTCGGTTTCGGTTTCGGTTCCGGTCCAATGTTTATATATACTCCTCTATATATATATATATATATATATATATATATATATATATATATATATATATATATATATATATATATATATGTGTGTGTGTGTATATGTGTGTATGCGTATGTGTGTGTATGTGTGTGTGTGTGTGTGTATATGTGTGTGTGTGTGTGTGTGTGTGTGTGTGTGTGTGTGTGTGTGTGTGTGTGTGAATATCTGTGTGTGTGTGTATATCCAATGTTTATATCTGTATGTGTGTGTATATGTGTGTATGCGTGTGAGTGCGTGATATATATATATATATATATATATATATATATATATATATATATATGTGTGTGTGTGTGTGTGTGTGTGTGTGTGTGTGTGTGTGTCTGTGTCTGTGTGTGCGTGTGTGTGTGTGTGTGTATTTGTCTATGTGCGTGTGTGTGTATGTGTGTGTGTGTATTCCAACCCCCTGCGGCCAGACCCTAACCCACCCCCCACCGCCGCAGCCCACCCCCAACCCCTCCACCAGCCCCTCCAACCCCCACCCCCGCCAAGCCCCCCCTCCCGTAACCCACCCCTAACCCCCCTCCTCCGGGGCCAGCCTCCCCCAAACCCCCCCCTCCGCAGCCCACCCCCAAACCCCCACCACCCGGGGCCAGCCTCCCCGCGGCCAGCCCGCCCCCCCCACCCCGCTGCCCGCCCCCTCCCACCACCCCCACCCCACAACCACCAGCCCCCTCCCCCCCGTGGCGACCCCCCCACTCACCCACCCACCCACGACCAGCCCTCCCACCCCCCCCCCCGCTGCCCGCCCCCTCCCACCACCGTCGGCTCCCCTCCGCCCCCCACCGCTGCCCAAGAGAGAGAGAGCATACCTCGATAGACGAAGAGAGACAGAGCAATTTTCAGCAATTCAGTATTTAAAACAATATGATTTGAATAGGTAACGTCTATGACCGACTTGGGCTGTACAATAGCATCCTAGCGACGCGATACGGCTTATCCCCATGTGTAAGAGGGGTAAGCTCGCACAATAACAATATGCAATATAAGGGGTATTGGTCATAAACGCTACGATATTCCTCCAATATCCCCACAAATAATATCAATCAATATTTGAACCCTATGAGAGGGTTCCGTGTGGCAATGTGGTTTAAGCATGCAATATGACAATTACTAAATAAAATGTAAGAAAACATAACCGTAACTTGCCTTTGTTAATGACTGGAACAGGATGTCGGTACCTGGGGAGGAAGTCAAATACGTCCTCAAAACTCTACAGTTGAGAATCCTGACTTAGAAACATAGATGAGCCAAATCTAGGTGTGCTAGTTGCAATTTCTAGAAACAGACCCTAGTCAGGTTTTAAGTTATTTAATTAATCTAACAAAATCCGTCTAACGTCGTAAACTATATTGGTTATCAATTTACGGAATAACTGACTATTGATTTATTGGGAAAAATAGCAATTACACTTTAATTGGCAAGATTTTGTATTTTTAATAATATATATAAAACTAAGTGGTCTTTTAAGTGAGGAAACATTAAGTTGTTTAAATTATTAGGAATCTTTATTCATTAACTTAATATGAAAAAATCTTATTAATTTTGTACAAAATAATTAATATCCAATTATAATTTATACGTCTAGCTACGCAAATAACCAACCCAGAAAAAAATAGAAAATCTAAGCTACACAATACAGGGTCACAGAAAAATAAAGGAAAACTGGGCTTATGCCCTTACTAAAACTTAATTAATGGAAAAAATACTTTAAAATGAATTTTTCGAAATTAGTAATTTTCGTAAGAAAATAGTTTTTATTTAAATAACATTTCAAAATAGAATTTATTTAATCAGAATAATTTTCATAAAATATGTCTTTTAGACATTTCATAAATTATGTAAAAAAAAATTACCTTTAAACATAGATAATAATAAATGCACAAAAATACGTTTTCTTATTGGTTAAAAGTTAATATAAAAGGTTTTCGAATTTTAATATTAAATATCATTACCAAAATAACCTTTTTAAATAAATATTAGGTTTTATTATATTAATTCTCCTTATAAAACCTTCTTGATCAGAAATCATCTTTAAAAGGAAAACATATATATATATATATATATATATATATATATATATATATATATATATATATATATATATATATAATCATTTAATGAAATCTAATTTTTTTATACCATTTACTTAACCATACTTTTATTTTAAAGATAATAACTTTTAAACGAATATTTATTTAACTAATATTTTGTAAACAAAAAAAAAATTTATCATTATTTGGTTTAAAAATTTCTACAACTTAACATTAAATTAAAAGATAATCCTAACTTTAATTTAAACCAATTAAATCATTTAAACCATATTTTAAATTTATAAGGTTAATCCATAAATCAATTAATACCAAAATAAACATGTATAAAGTTTTTCTAATATGTATATTATTACCATATTGCTAATTACAACATGAAAAGCTAAAATATTAAACCACAGAACCTAATAAAATAATTCTACAGAACCAAAATAATAATCTACAGGATAGACTCTACGGCCAGAATGACAAATGGGTTCCTGTGAAGAAAATGACAGAGAGAAACGGGAAGAGTTTACCCAAACTTGCACGAAGGAGTACCGAGGGGAGGCCTCGGACTCGGAATGACGCAGGGATGACGAGTACGGACATGTGCGCGCACACTGGCGGACACGTGGGAAAGACACGCGACGACGGAGCACGCGCGGGAGACGACGGCGCCGACGGAGAGCGTTCGGGAGGCGCCAGGGACGGGATCGGAAGGTGGGGGAGTGGGGTCTGGAATCGGAGAGGGCGGCAAGGGGAGCACGGTGGTGGTCTCGGATTTGGATTTAGTGGAGGGAGGAGGAAGTTATGGATTTTTTTGTGGGAAATGGGATTATGAACGTTCTGTGGGGTTTCTGATCTTCTGAAGAAATGTTACGTGAGATGAAGAAGGAGAGGATGTGGGCATGGAGAGCGGATCTGAGAGAGAACCGGGGAGTGGGATAATGGGTAAGTCTGATGGGTTTTGGGCTTCGAGTTTTGGGTACCAAGGCTTAAGTTATGGGCTAAAAACAAAATACTCACCAAACAATATAAAATATGGACATTAAAAATAAAATAAAAGTCATGGGCTTTACAGATATTTATATCAAAAATTTAGATAAAAAAACCACGAGGCAATTAGAGTCTAAGTCAAAAAAGCCTCCAGTAATGAAATAAGAAGATACATCGACTCCTTACAAACTTCTCCTCCGATCTACCCTAGTCGCCGCAACACTTCAAAAGAAAGAAATATATTATAATAAGTAGAACAAAAAATTACCAAAGACAAAATGACAAGGAAAACCAAAAGAAAAACTCCTCAAAATGATCTCTCCTCGAAACAATCCACCAAACTCTAAATCTCTCTTTTCCTCTATTAAAAAGTTGCAAACTTGGAAAAGCTCTCCTTTGATCTTATGATAATAGATTAGGGTCAGAAAATATCTAATTAAAGCATCCCAATCCCGAGAGCATATGTTCCGTTGACCACGATCTTACGGTGTTAATAAAATACCTAATTTTGTCCTCCAGATTCGACGTCGGTATACCGACGATATATCGAAAAAAATCTTCTATTTGAGTCAGAATGTTTCTAACACAAAACTAAACCGGTATACATGCGATATACCGGTGTTGTATACTGGCGTTATACCGTTGTCTCCGATACTTCTTTTCCAATGCAAGTTTGACACATGCAGAAACGTGTCATTTTTTTGCCTTTAACTTTCCGAGCTTCTCCAGCACACGAATGTCGCTCGTTGCACTCTGGATATTCTCCACATAGGTTGGAAACCCCACCAAATACTGACAAATTTTTCCCTTCTCAACTAGGTAGAAGAGTTCTTCGTTTCGATGATCCTCTGCGGTACTCAAATTTCTCCCTTGGGAGAATTTTTCTGAGCATATCTGCTTCATTATTCTATGTATGAACCTTCTCAAGTACTGTCGCGTCCTTCGCTCAAGCATATCTCGTATCTAGTGATATCGAGTTACAATATTCTGGACCAACTATGAAAGTAATGTCAAATTCTTTCCAATGTGAATAGTACTTTGGCTATCACAAAGAAAAATATACTGCTCTTGTTTAAGCCCCATTTCCTATATGAACTTCTTCATCCATAGTAACTCCTTGCAAGCATCCGTCGCCGAAATAAACTATGTCTCTATCGTCGACAAGGTAATACACTTCTGGAACCGCATCTACTACGACGTTAATCCACCAGCAAACATTATTATATAGCCGAGTCAATCTTCTGGTCCACATTCCTAGCCAAATCTGCATTGGTACATCCAACCAGCTTAAATTCGTCACTCTCGAATGAAAGCTTACAATTAGTAGTGCCATGAAGATAGCTACTTGACCATACTCCAATATATCCTTTCTGGATTTGAAAGATACCTTCTAACCAAACCTATTACATGAGCAATATCTGACCATGTACACACCATAGCATACATGAAACCCCCCACAACTGAAGCATATAGAACTTTTTATCTATACTTTTTTGTCCCCGGTTGATGGATTGTGCTCCACGCGCGGTGAACTTAAAGTAAGCGGCAAGAAGAGTGCTCTTTCTTCGACTCGTTCATCCCGAAATGTTAAAGTACCCGATGAATGTACTTCTTTTCTGACAACCAAAACAACTTTGATAATATCTCTCGTAGCATATTCCCATCCCAAGAATATTCTTTAATGCGCACAAATCCTTCATAGAAAAGTTCGTACCCAGTTGATGCTTCAACTTCGCTATCTTGGTGGTATTTTGACCCACCAATAGAATATCGTCAACATGGAGCAATACAATAATAAAATTATAAAATGCTTCACAAATGTACAATGGTCTGACTCCATAAATGTCTCAAACTTTTTGTACCACGATCGTGGAGCCGGCTTTAGGCCATACAAGCTTTTCTTCAACCGGCAATATGACTTGCCCTTTTCAAAGTATCCTTTTGGTTGCTCCATGTATAATTCCTTATCTAAATTACTGTAGACGAATACCGTCTTGACATCCATTTATTCAATCTCCAAATCGAAATAGGCTGATAAACCTAGAACCGCCTGAATAGATGACAACTTGACGACCGACGAGAAGATTTCATCAAAATCAATGCCCTTCCATTGAAGGTAGCATTGACTACTAATCTCGCTTTGTATCAAGGGCAACCAGAAACGTTTGTCTACTTCACTCCAAACATTCATCGATCTTCAAAGCCTTCTTGCCATTTGGCAACCACGCCAGCTCATAAGTGGAGCTTGCATGTAAGAAACTCACCTTCTCCTGTATGGCATACGTCCCCTCCTGCCTGTATTCGTCTTCCATCGCCTCTACGGAGCTTTTAAGCTCTCCATAGTCAGTCAAAAGCACATATTTATCTGGTGAGTATCTCATGGATGGTCGACACTCTCTCGCTCTCCTCATCAATAAAGCCACTAGTGCTGGTTGGATATTGACAACCTCATTCCCTTCAAGAAATGCCTCATCGGCATGCTCCCTCCTGAGGATCACCCTGATTATCATCAGCAAGCTGATGACCATGGTTGAAAACAACTCTATACATGTACTGGCTCTCCCATAACTAGATTTTTTGTAGTGTTCTTTGAAAATAGCTCAAAGCTGAGGACTCTAACACTACCAAAATATGTCGATTTAGCGACGGCCATATCCGTCTCCCATCTGTCAGCAATTGGTATTAGCGACCGATCACTGACGGATCTTGGTCAAAATAATCCGTCGGCAATCAGCTCGTCGCAAATAAAGATCCGTCGCTAAGCAGTCGTCAAGCGACGGAATAGCGACGGCTTTTCGTCGTCACAATACGATGCATTAGCGACGACTTTTCGACGGTCTTTCGTCGATTTCAAGTATTAAATACTAAACTATGTAGAAGCTAGCGACGGATAGTCCGTCGGTAAACCGTCGTAACAGCGTATCAGAGGGTATCATTCTGTTGCTATTTCGTCGACTGCCGTCGCTAACAAATGTCGGATTAGCGACGGAATACTGACGGAGAATCCATCGACCATGTTCTGGAAATGCTTGGTATTTCCAGAACCATGGCGACGGATAAGTCGTCGCTACTCCGTCGCTCATCCGTTGACGAAGCGACAGACTAGTGATGGATAATCCGTCGCCATTGTTCTGGAAATGTCATGCATTTCCAGAACCTTGGCGACGGATGTTTCGACGCGAATCCGTCGACCACCCGTCGCTAACTGGAAACAGTTTCAAATCTCCAGGTAGCGACGGATATTCCGTCGAAAGGTAGTCGGAAACTGGAAACATCCGTCGCTAAGCGGTCACTAGTCCGTCGCTAACTGAGATTTTTTTGAAAAAAAATGCAGAGCTTTCCCTGTTCACACAAATATGCATAAACCAAACCAATATATAATGCACACCAATTATCCAACAATTACATAGACCAAATATATAATGCACACCAATTATCCAACAATGACATAGACCAAATATATAATACACACCAATATAAAATTATCACAAATATTCTGAAATCATAAACTAATATCCGTCGTTATAATCCAAAATTCCCACAAATATTACAAATTTTCTTAATTACAATACTTTAAGGAGGAGGAGGAGTTCGATTGCCCGATGGTGGTAATTCCTGCTGCGACCGACGAATATACTGCTCTACTAGGTACGGCGGCAAGTCGTCGTAGACACTGCTCGGAAGTCGGCGTAGCTGCTCTGGCGACATGAGATCGAGGAGTGCCGTCAAAGTCGGAGGCGGTACCAGAGGGGCAGCAGGGTTGAAAGAAAGATGACCGACGGAAGAAGGACCGGGAGCAGCAGTCGACGGACCGGCACCAGTAGAAGACGGACCGACACCAGCAGCAGACGGACCGACAGCAGCAGACGGAGGCAAAAAGTACGTAACAATTTGCTCCCGCAAGGACGACACCGCCTCGTGCAGCTGCGTAAGCTGTGACCTAACATCATCGTCTGTCGGGGCCGCAGGAGGAGGCGGTGTCGGTAGAAATCTCTGAGTCGCCATGTGCAACGGACCTAGGGAGCCGACTCCGTACAGGTGCCCTTTCTTAAAGTTGCCGACGGTATCTATGAACAAGTCTGCGAACGACCAAAGAAGAGGGCGTCCGGGCGGGCGTCGTTTCACTGACATCCTCGGTCTCAGTTAACTGAGCCCGACTAAGGGCCTCACGATACGCAGCCTATCAAATGAATGTGTTTTTATTATAAGATTTACCTAAGTTGTAATCTAAATCCTATGTTTTACTAAGCTAAGTGTGAATCCTAAGTTTACCTAAGTTATAGTCCGAATACTTTTAATTATAACGTAAATCTCATAAACATAAGTACTTACATCAGTCTCCTTGGCCCTCTCGTCGACGAAGCTCCCGTCCTTCCGTCTCTTGTGCGTATGCTGGAAGACGTCGTACATGGTGACCAATTCTGGCGCCCTTCCCTCCTTCACCGTCCGTTGGGTCTGCATACGAAATTTTCGTAGAACTTAATTAACTCTGTATATTAATAATACCTAATTCGATAGTGAAATGAATTTACAGTATCTCACCAGATCTGTAAGTGTCGCTGCGTGGGGCCTTGATCCCCTCGTATGAAGTCCCGCGGCCCGTCGGTTCGCCTTCGCCTTCTCCGATTTTTCCTTGTACGTAGGAGTATTCATCATATCTAAGAGGTCCTCATAATAGTCCTGCTGGATCCAATTCGGCCTCGTCTGCCCCATTTCCAGGTCATGAATCATATCCCGTATCTTTTTCGAGGCAGCGCTTTTGTAGGTCCTGCAGATCGCATCCTCGCGATGGAGGGGCCACCAGTACGTCGTCTAACATACAAATTCAATTATCACGTAATTTAAAAAATGGTTGATTAAAGAGTAACTAATAATTAACTAGAAGATATAGATATATACCTTCAACTCGTCGAGCCAGACATACTTCAAGTTTGGGGGCACCAACGAAAAGTTGAGGTAGGGACCATGGAAGTTATCCCTGATAATTTTTCTAAGAGCCCTGGCAACATTAAACGGAAGAAACCTACAAAGAAGAAACGACTTGATTATTAACTTGAATAAATAAAAAAAATTAATAAATTTTCTTATATTTACTTACGAGGTCCCCGCGGGCCATAGCTCTCGTCGGAACTCGCCTCTCGGCCTCTCTGGTGTCGTCGGAGGATCCGCGGGTCCGCACATGTACTCCCCAGTAACCGGATGGAACCGAGTATGGGGGTACTCTGGGGCCCACTGTGCAGTAACTGGGGGATCTACTGGCGGATCCGCTGGTGGATCCGTTGGTGGGTCTGATAGCGGAACGGATCCGCTAGCAGATCCAGACTCATGCCTCGATGAAGTAGTCGATCGACGGCGGGATGCGTCTGTGCCCGGGGTACTCTCCGGGTCGGGCTCTCTTGATGGGGTCACATCCCGGGAAGATTGAATGCGACCAAGACCACCAACACCACTACAACCACGACCACGACCACGACCACCACCACCGCCAGCACCAGCACCAGCACCACGACCACCACCAGAACCACGACCACGGCCAGCCATCATGACCTGTAAATAGAATACATAAACATAATTAACAATATAAAAGTATAAATGAATATAAAATTCTAAACTAAAATATACATACCACCAGTAGGGAGACGAGTGCCGCCGCGACGAAAAAGACTAGGAGTGTCATCTACAATAAGTAAATAATCGAACAAAAAAAACATGAATTCACGTAATTACTTTTATGAGGTCAAACTTAATTCACGTAATTGGAAGTGTTTTTAATATACAACAATATTTAACCTAATCATCATCTTCATTCTCATCCTCGGCCTCGTCTTCATCATCATCCTCCTCATCATCCTCATCCTTATCTTCATCGTCGATTTCATCTGTATCCACATCCCCATCAAATTCGTCTTCTTCTTCCTCTTCTTCTTCTTCTTCTTCTTCTTCTTCTTCTTCTTCTTCTTCTTCTTCTTCTGCCTCAATATTTGGGACAAGACGCCTCTTTCTCCCCTGGTTGACAGCTAAGTCTTGTGTATCAACCTCTTCCTCCCCTCTATTTTTTTCAATAATATCTTCAACATCCATTGTATCCGAGTGTTGTCCCAAGTATTGGGACTTTTCAATCTGGTCCTCTTGGTATGCTGGGTCTCCAACGTTGAATGTATTTCTAGATTTAATCTTGCATACTCCCCACCAGTCAAATCGATCTCTACGACGCCTTGGGTAGCTTGTATAGTAGACTTGAACAGCCTGATTTGCTATCGCAAATGTATCGTACCCTCTATACCTCCTGCGATGATTTATATCGACAAATCCAAATTGTTTATCGATTCTCTAACCGATATTTGGTGTCGTATCGAACCACTCATATTTGAACATCATAATATGCAAATCATATGGGCCAGTATATTATAAATCTACAATATTCCGAAGCACTCCATAATAGTCAAAGTCTGGTTCGTCGTCATAGATGGTGCCTCTTATGCAAACACCGTAATCCTTGGTACTGATGTCGTCATTGATAAATTTGACATTTATAGCATTCTGAGTTTCCTTAAACCTGAAGCCATTAACGACATAGCCTGGCCAGTCTTTGTTTGCCTCTTTGGTCCCAATGCCAGATAACGAACACTCTCATTAGTGAGTGTTGTTTCAGGCAACAAAACCTGTAAATAAATATTTATAATTTAAATATTTTAGATTATATATTTCTAATCTCAGTTACTTACGTATTTTATAAGAATATATAAAATCAACCTCAATTATAATCTCAGTTACTTACGTATTTGTGAAACCATGACGAAAATGTACAATCAACCTCTCTTTGAAGTCCCTCATCGGTAATATCGTGTGTCCTCATTTTGACTTCATCTCTAAATACATTATTAGAGAAAATAAGAATATATAAGTGTAGTCACTTACTTCATCAAATTCGAGATTATAACGAGTGCAAGTGTACTGACTTACATCTCCAAATCTCTCACTTCTTGTATGTCACATTTTAACAAGACATATCGGTGAGCGGCATCATACTCGTCGTCAGTCAACCACCATTTTTTACTAGCCCCAACAGGCTTGCCCCTTACATTGAATATACCTCCATCCTCAACGTCTTCGTCATTCCTTTGAGGTCTATTTCGATTTGTCTTAACATGAGTATCAAAATAAATGGAGCAGAAGTTTGACACCTCTTCGATAAGATATGCTTCGCATATCGAAGCCTCTATATGAGCCTTGTTGCCAACTTTCTTCTTTAGATGGTGTAGGTATCTAGAGAGATAAATTATCTTGAGAATTAAGAATAAATTTTAAAATCCACTGAAATTTAACTTAAATTATATCGATTTTTATGTACCTTTCAAATGGGTACATTCATCGATAATGAACAGATGCACCGATACGGACTTCGTATGCTAGATGAATCGGTAGATGCTCCATGTTGTCGAAGAAGCCAGGAGGAAATATTTTCTCCAACTTGCAAATTGTTAAGATAATCTTCTTCTCAAGTTCAACCATGTGTTGCACAGTCAACTTAGTTGAACAAATATCCCTAAAGAATATAGATAGTTCGGCCAACGGAACCCATACAGCAGAAGACAACAACTCTTTCAAAGCAATGGGCAGTAATCTTTCCATAAACACGTGGCAGTCATGACTCTTCATTTCTATTAGCTTGCGTTCATTGAGATCAACGCATCTAGACAAATTCGACACATAGCCGTCGGGAAATCTTAAAGTAGATACCCACTTGCAAATTATTAATCTATCTTCCTTGCTCAATGTGTATTGTGCTATCGGCTTAGTTATTTGTCCACCAGCTCCCCTTTGTATCAAGTTTAGATAAGGATGCTTACATATCTCGGCAATGTCTTGTCTTACTTTTGGATTGTCCTTCGTCTTTCCTTTAATATCCATGACGGTATTGAAGACATTATCGAACACATTTTTTTCGATATGCATAACATCAAGATTATGTCTTATAAGATTATCTTTCTAATATGGCAAGTCCCAAAAGATACTCTGTTTGGTCCAGTTATGGGTTTGTCCGAACCCATCGACATGATTGTTCGATGGATCTTCCATTATAGTGGACAAGTCCTTTACATCTTCCCAAATATCGTATCCCGACAATCTGGCAGGCGGATGAGAAAATTCTTGTTTTCCAGCTCTGAACACGTCCTTGTTCTTTCTCCAAGGATGACTCGCGGACAGAAATTGACGATGACAATCAAAGAAATAAGTTTTTCCTCCATGCTTAAGACGGAACGTCTTACTATTTTGCATGCATATCGGACAATATATGGTGCCGTGAGTACTCCATCCCGACAGCATACCGTATGCGAGAAAATCATTGATTGTCCACATCAGTGAAGCTCTCATCTGAAAGTTCTATTTCCTAAAAATATCATAGGTCGCGATGCCGATCTCCCACAGCTGTTTCAGCTCATCCACCAACGGCTGTAAATATATATCGATATTCTTCGTCGAATTTTTGGGACCCGGTATGATAGCTGTCAAGAACATATAAGGAGTCTTCATACACATCCATGGTGGCAGATTGTAAGGGGTCAGAATGACCGGCCAGCATGAGTATTGAGATCCCGACTGCCCGAAAGGGGCGAAGCCATCAGAACATAGCCCCATGCGTACATTTTTAGGCTCTGCAGCAAAATTTGGATGACAAAAATCAAAATATTTCCACGCCTCTCCATACGAAGGATATGACAATTCTCCATCGTCCTTTGTGCGTTCTTCGTTGTGCCACGTCATGTGTTCTACTATATTCTGAGACATATACATCCTCTGCAAGCACTTCGTGATCGACAAGTAATGCATATACTTGTAAGGACGTCGTTTTCTAGTTGACTTTCCTTTTCCTCTGACTGGCTTGTAACGATCCGTATTACAGAAGCTGCAACTTTCTATATCCTCGTTCTCTTTGTAGTACAATATGTATCCGTTGCGACAACAATCTATCTTCTCGTACCCCAGTCCCAGTTGTCGGACCATCATCTTCGACTTGAAGAAGTTTTTTGGAAGCTCTTTTGATTCCTTCGGTAATACCTCCTTGATTAGTTGTATAATCCGATCATAGCAAGTTTGTGGCAAGTTAAAATCGGACTTTATGTTCAACAACCGCATTGTCACTGAAAGTACGG
The DNA here is from genome assembly GCA_029216955.1 of Iris pallida. Taxonomy (NCBI): domain Eukaryota; kingdom Viridiplantae; phylum Streptophyta; class Magnoliopsida; order Asparagales; family Iridaceae; genus Iris; species Iris pallida. Next base: position 189,409 of record JANAVB010001022.1, read on the forward strand.
AATGTGGCTCACAACCAGGATATAAAGAAGTTTCAGCATCCTGAAACATATCATAGAACTCCTTCGCCTCGGGATTAGGATCCTCCGGATCAAAATTAGGCCTTGCCGCGTCGTACACCATATATCGTGCAAGGTTCTGCATGTCTCCATAATCAACAGAGAATTCGTCGTCTTCGACGACAAAATCCGTTGCAGCATTATCATCAAAAGCATAAGTAGCAGCATTCGCAACCTGTCTTTCCGCATATAGTTCACCTTGCGATGACCACAGGCCGTAATCACGTACGAAACCCTTACGGGTCAAATGATCTCTTACACTCACCATTTCTTCGTAACGTCTATTGCGACAATTACGACATGGACACTTGATTTTGTTACCGTCCATATATTGAGCTTTGCTCATGGCATACTTAAGAAATACTTCCACGCCTGCCTGAAAATCGTCACTCACACCTATTCTGCTGTCGTGTTATCGTTTGTACATCCATGTACGATCAACGAAATAACAATCCATCACAGATTGGATGCAAAAATATGTATAGTAAGACAAACTAAACAAAATTAGTATATAATCATATAACTGGTGGATCCGCTGGTATATAGGCCGGATGTACTTAGTATCGACCGCATCAGACTAGTATCGGTCTATAGGTTTGGTATAGGCCGTATCAAATTGGTATTGACCTTAGCGAATTGGTATCGTCCTATCCGATATGTATCGGTCGTATAGCTAGGATTTGTACCGGCCTTATCGATTCGGTATCGGCCATATCCGATAGGTATCGGCCGTAGCGATGATATGTATCGACCGTATCAGATTAGCATAGTGGAAGGTTTAGTAACAACTGTACTTAGATTTTTCTCTTCTCAAGCTAGAATACCATTGCAAGAAAGTCACGAGAGAGTAAAAAAATCTCCTACATATTGATATTTACGAGAGTGATTGGCCAATTACAGTAACACACATGCTGCATTTTCCATCAGAGAATGAGAGATTGAAAGCAATAACATATAGAGTTGTATTTTGGGAGAAGAACTCATACAAACTCTTTGTGAACAAAGAGTTTATAGGAGTTCATCTTCTTCCGAAATACAACTCTATATGTTATTGCCTTCAATCTCTCCTTCCCTGATGGAAAATGCAACATGTGTGTTACTGTAATTGGTCAATCACTCTCGTAAACATCATTATGTATGAGATTTTTTTTACTCTCTCGTGACTCTCTTGCAATGGTATTCTAGCTCGAGAAGAGAAAAATCTAAGTACAGTTGTTACTAAACCTTCCACCATGCTAATCTGATACGGTCGATACATATCCGATACGGCCGATACCTATCGGATATGGCCGATACCGAATCGATAAGGCCGGTACGAATCCTAGCTATACGGCCGATACATATCGGATAGGACGATACCAATTCGCTAAGGTCAATACCATCGGATACGACCTATACCAAATCGATATACCGATACTAATCTGCTACGATCGATACTAAGTACATACGGATACCGATATCGATATCGATAGTTCGATACCAATATCGATAGTTCGATACCGATACCGATAGTGCGATACCGATAGTCCGATACAGATAGTGCGATACTGATACCGATAGTGCGATACCGATAGTTCGATACCGATACCGATAGTCCGATAGTCTGATAGTCCGCTAGCGATACCGATAGTTTGATACCGATACCGATAGTTCGATACCGATCCCGATACCGATAGTCTGATACGATAGTTCGATAGTCCACTAAGTCCAAATGATTCCTCTTAAGCGTCGAGCATGTTATACACGGTTCAACTTGACGAGTCAGTAAATATTTTTGTGGTGTTGTATGCTTGCAGCAGCAAATCAAGTTTTAGAGTCATTATAGGTCAATTAATCAAACTGAGTCAATCTATCTATTTCTAAATTGCAAGAGTCCACTTCTAGAGTATGGGAGCTATATCCTAAATATCTAGGCTAAAATTAACTTGGTTAGGATACTAGAGTGTCCTTACTATCTAGCAAGCACTACCTTAGTCTAGTTACACTAGCATTACCTATATTTACTACCATGCCTACACTCACACATTACACCCCAAGCCGTCCTGCATGCTAATAGGCACGGTAGGCCTGCCTTCATTCCTCACTCTCTAAAGCACACATATGTATATCACAGTTAGATGTATAGATATATATACATCTATATAGAAGCACACAACTGATACACTCTACTCTCCTATTGATTATCCCAAGACACACACAAATGAGACATATGCTCTCTGACTCAATGCTCCCTGATACTTCCTAGTATCAGACACTTGCACTCAATACTACCCAAACGACTCTCTCACTAACACTCTATTAATACACAGGAAATACTTAACACTCACAATCCATGCCACACACACCCTCACTTTCCTCCCTCACTCAGCATCACACAGGCCACATGGCCACAATCATTCATACTGTTGCAGGGCTTTCCCTGCCAAGGAGAGGCAGCCCAAACCTCTCAAGCACATCATCAATCACATGGCCATATGTATCAATATCTGCCAATCTCTCTTACACCGATATACCCTCAAATACATGTATATAGGCCTTCAAAGACTCCTTTAAAACCTGGATTTCAAATTGAATATTTAAAAAAAAATAGTAAACTGCCTATATCAGTGTATCAAAAGAAAACATGAAATCGAACCCAAAAGAAACGAATGAAAGCCAAACCAAACACTCGTGTCCTAGGGGAAATGTATGCCCACATGGGAGGTTTCACCACTCGATGGTTTCACCCCCCCCCCCCCCTGCCGTTAACGCCGCCCCCCCGCAGCCCCGCGCGCGCCACCCATAACACCTCGCCGCCCCTCCCACCACCCGTCGCCCCCCCACCCCCCGCCTCTCCCGCCAAACCCCCAGCCCCCGCCAAACCCCCAGCCCCCGCCGCCCCCGCAGTCGACGTCGTCCCCGCAGCCCCCGATGCCCCCGGCCCGCTGCACCCACGACCACCGTGCGCGCGAGAGAGAAAGGGAGAGAGGGAGAGGGGATTACCTTTGGGAGAGAGAGATGAGAGGTCGCCGATCACCGCCACGGGAGAGAGTGAGAAGAGAGGGAGGTTGCCGATCGATCACTGTCGCGGGAGAGAGAGAGAGGAGAGAGAGTGAAATTTGGGGGGAATGAAAAGTTTCCCCCGTCGTTTCAATTTAAGTCTGGAACGTATATTTAGCGACGGACTAGCGACGGATAAAATCCGTCGCTCGTCCGTCGCTCTTTTTGATACTTGCCGACGGAATATCCATCGCTACGTAGTCGAAAAATTGTTCCGCCATTTCTTCCAACAATTCTTGCCAAATAATCGACTGCATAGCGACGGCTGCATATCCGTCGCTATGTCTCCGACGCCCTAGAGACGGATGAGCGACCTTTTCTCCCCCTTAAAATAAAATAAAAAATGTATCGGCTTGTCGTCGGTATTCCGTCGGTTATTTGCCGTAAATCCGTCGCTAACGCCGACGGAAATTATCCGTCGCTAATATGCCGTCGCTAATTTCCTGTATTTTGGTAGTGTAACTCAGGCAAATCCTCAGCCTCAGAAGGTATCTTGGAATCTTGAGTGTTGGTAATGGTATGGTCCTCGACGAATGTCCCTACTTTTGTAAAGATTTCCTTCCACTGGTTCATAAAGTCTATATCCGAAGTCATCCCGACCAAAATCGACAAAGATGTATTTTCACTTCTTCGGCTCAAGTTTGGTCCACTCGTTCTTCAGTACATACACGAAGGTCATACAAATATGATGTCTCTGTTTTTGTTGAGCTTCCCTTCCACTGGATCGTAAAGTCTATATCCGAACTCATCCCGACCATAGTAGACAAAGATGAATTGCCTCATTTTCAACTCAAGTTTGGACCTCTCGCCCTTTAGTACATGCACGAATGTCTTACACTCAAACACTCGAAGGTGATTGTATGATGACATTTTTTCGGACAATGCTTTTTTAGGCACATCATCCTACAAAGGAGCACTAAAGGACAAATTTATTACATAGGCACCAGTATTGAGAGCCTCGCCCAAGTAACTTTCTGGTAAGTTTGCTTATGAGAGAAATACTGCACCCTCTCTGTTAGTGTCATGTTTATACGTTTCGCTACGCCATTGAGCTGAGGCGTCTTTGGCAAAAACTTTTTGTGTCAAATCCCTTCCTCTTTGCAATAACCATTAAAGGGACCAATGTATTGATCGCCATTGTCGGGCCGAACACACTTTAACTTCTTATCCATTTTCCTTTCAATAGAGGTATGAAACTCCTTGAAAGCAGACAGCACCTGAACCTTGGTATTTATAGCATACACCCAAACATTCTGAAACAATCATCAATGAAAAAAAAATAAAAAATAAGAAGCATCACCAGTTGATTTTACCTTCATTGGACCGCAGACGTCCGAGTGAATCAACTCGAGCAACGTCGGCTTTCTTGAAGATGGGTAACTCTGGAAAGACACTATATTTTGCTTTACAGCCATGTATTACGTGCACCTCTCCAATTTTGTAGACCGCAATCCTGAGATTACTTTCATGTTCAACAAATAGCTCATTGCTTTCTCGCTGATATGGCTAAGCTTCCTATGTTACAACTCGGTAGATGCATCACCGACTGCGTTCATCTTATGTGTCCCTTGTGCGCTCTCTTCCAAATAGTAGATATCGAACTTATCGGTTCCTCTGGCAATTACCAACGAACCTCTGAAAAGCTTCTACTGATAGTTTCCAAAGAGATTGAAAAAATTCCTCATCATCCAACCTTCCAACCGACACCAGAATGGAGATATCGGAGACATAATGAACACCTTTGAGAACGAGAGTTGCTTACTTATTGATCTTTAAATGCACATCTCCTATAGCAACAGTCTTTGACACATTTTTGGTGTCCATCTTCAAAACTCCACAGTCTCGTGTTATGTATGTGACAGATAGTGTCCTATTGCGAGATACATGTACCGAAGCTCCTGAGTCCACCCATCTTGATGAATAGTTTCCATTTTTTTTTTTCCAATACTCCATTTAGATCTAGCAACATTTCTACACGCATTCTGTTACTTTATAGGACACAAGTAACCTCTGAGCTCTAAGCCGTTTGCGTGGTCGTAAGCTAATTCACACAGGGTGGTAATGGATCACACTCAACAAAAATCCCTCTGGTCAACCACCTGCCTCCAGTCCCAGACCCACATCACTGTCATATAGGGGTGAGCATTATTCGGTTTTGAACCGAAAAACGAATCAAACCGAACCGAATAAGAGATTCGGTTCGATTTTAAAAAAAATCGGTTCGGTTTCGGTTTTGAATATACTAAATTTTTTTATTCGGTTTCAGTTTTGGATTTCGGTCCAAAACCGAATAAAAAAATTTAGCTTATATATATATATATATATATATATATATATATATATATATATATATATATATAAACCCAAAAACCGAATAAATCGAAAACCGAACCGATTTAATTCGATTCGGTTTGGTTATTGACCAATTCGGTTCGGTTTCGGTTTTGCTTATTCGGTTTCGGTTCAGTTTTCGTTTATTCGGTTCGGTTGGAACCGAATAAACCGAATACTCACCCCTACTGTCATAGTTGAGAAGAAGCATGGAGTCACGGACCCTTCCCCCTTCCATGAACAGAGAAATGGCCCACCACACAGTAGCAAACTATAGCTCTTCTCCTCCTCCGTGCACCACTCTTGTCCATATGCATTTTTTCCCAATGAGGATAAGATCGTGTTGAAGAATAAACATGATGAATCCAAGTAGAAGTAGTATATTGCTTCCATTTCATGACAAACATGCAGGAGTAAGATTCTTTTCACATGGTCTAGGCCCATGAGACCAATATAATAGAATATAAAGCAAGAACGAAACCAGAAATTGGATCTGTGATAGACTAAAGTGGACAAGGTATTGACCGACTCATTGGGGAAAAAAAATGAAAAAAAGGAAGAAAAACAAATCGCAGGTGAACTGGAGCCCACCCGAGCCCTTACATGGTTCCACCTCTAAATTAACAGATAATCGTCACTATCGAAACCTTCCAATTCTACATAAGAAAAGCTCTGAACCGCAATCAACGCCTTCCAATTCTACGTAAAAAAAAAAAAACACGATTGTCATCATGATACCACTCCATTTTCATATCAAATTGCTAGCCAATATAATCTAGATTCTCGTACAACTATAAAAAGTCTGGACGAAAATGTAGAATAATACCAAAGGATCGAGGAAATTGCAATAGGAAAATAATAATCGGTATATTCAGAAAACAAACAAGTGATAGAAATAACTTGAACACCATCTAATTGTTTGCAATCGAATCGAAAGGGATGTCAAGAACAAAATGCAGAATGCTTCATAATGTAATGAAGAAAAATATAAAAGCTTATTCCATCAAACGATTGTTAGGAACGCCATACTTTCTGTCAATTGAATTAGATGGCCCGTCCACATCAAGGCAGAGCAGCCAAACTCTCGTACAACCCGTCGGCTTCAAACTCCTCGGACCGTGTCGTAGTTCAGCAATAGCTTTCGTGAGTGCAGGCCATGCCTCGACTGGTGCTGGATTTTGTTTGGTGATGGATGGCTTTGTATTGTGAAATCTTGGATTCCCGGGAAATGCTAAAGATAGGTCACCTAGCCATGTCCATCATTCATCAGAGCTCGTCCTTGCCAAGTAGAACATGTTAGAAAGAGAACACGATCAAGAGTAATCATATTGCTAACCAAAATCCTTTATTTCCCCATTTAGATCATGTTTGGTTCAGGGAATCAGGACCTTGGGAAAGAAAAGTCATTTATTTCCTGTGTTTAGATGTTAAAGGAAAAAAGCGGGAAAATAAAATGGGTCCCAAAGGAGAAAAAAAAAATAGAGGAAAAATGGTTCTCCCACCCACCCCATGGATTTAATTTTCCTCCCAATTTTCTGGTCTTGCCAAATACTGGAAAGAAAAAATTGATGGAAATTACAATTTCCTAAATAAAAGGAAAGAGCAAAGAATTGATTTTCTTTCATTTCCGCGAACCAAACGAGGCCTTAAGTAAGCATAGCAACCAATATTGACATTAAGAAATTCGATTACATGATTGAAACTATAGGATTACGACCTCATTAGTATAAGCCTGTTATCTATAAGTTAAGCTGTGATTTTCAGGTGACCCACCCGCCAATAGCAGCCCTAGCAGGATTTGCACGCGAGAAGAGAGAGTCATAATGTGAATGAGACTTTATGCTTCCCATGTTCGAAATGACAAACTTGTGTTGTCTATTATTGTTATCTTTGGTTTCAACAATAAACACAAGAAAGTGAATATAGACTCACATATGCCGTCAGTGACCTCTTTGCAAGGGACCGTAAGAAGCGAACGAGAGGCTTCTCTGCTGTGGTCGAAGTAGAATCGATTTCTGCTTCTTGCGCTGGAGACTGTTCTCGGATTGTCTGCACTCTTCTCACAAGTTTCCGCAGTTCCTGTCAACAACATTGTGTGAAAAGCTGATAAAACGGTGCCTAACACCTACCATCTATGAAATACATTGATCAAGAAGCATCTTACAGTGTCAAATTTGCAAGCAGAATGTGAAAACAGATGTAAATGGCATCTTATAAAGGAGAACAAAAGGAATTTTACCGCAACTTAGCATATGCATGTGGCAGTAGACCCCAAAAAAAATCGGAAAAAAGTTGAGAATATAATTTTCTACAAATAATTCCTTCAAGCAATCATTTAGGTCAGAATCATGATACCTGTGATCTTTCCTTCATCCCATTTACTGAAAAAGATATGTTACCAATGACTAACAAAAGGGAAAAGCACCTGATTGGAAAAAAAAAAAAAAAATTGAGTAGCTCTCTCTATAGAGTCCCATTGATTCAGTTATGTTATATTCTCATCTTGAGGCTTCAATGACAAGATTTCAAGAAGATGAAAGCTGCAAACATTCTGTTATCGACACCCAACCTGCTTATAAGACTAAGGCTTGGTTTGGGATTGTTGTTGCCTTTCAAAAACTGGCAGCAGAAGCAGCTTTTGACAGCAGATGGAAGGCTGCTGTCAAATGCTGCACCAAATTTGATCCAACTTTTCAAAAAAAAATTGATAAGCTGTAGTCACCAAACTATGGACCGCTTTCCAAGAAAAATAAGCAAAAGCAGCCTCCAATAAGCAATTCCAAACCCAGCCCAACAGGGGAGAAATAAAGCACACAGCTGTCAGTAGGGAATATTTGTAGCATCAGGAAACAACTGCTGATACAAACCTTTCTATGTGAGCTGCTGGAGTAATTGAGCATGCAATACTGGGAAAAAGCCCATTAGTTCCTCAAGTGGTGTGCGTTTACAAATTACAAGGGATTACTTCACAGTTGCAAGCCCTTGTCTACCAAAGGCCGCAAGAGCACCTAATATATGCATCGTTTCTATGTTTGAGTTGGTGATCCCCATCAAGCCCTGGCTTGAGTTGGTGAAGTCATTTTGATATATGAGTAGATTTGAGCTTGGAGACTCTCATGTCTACTACATGAAGAACACTCCAAATTCCAAATTTCATGTTGTGTCCTTGTTGGACGCTACATGGACACCCGAAACGCCAAACGTAAAAATACACAAACACACAAAAGTGGTCCCTGTCCATTTTGCCTCTCTCTCTATTGTGTTGTGTCAAGTCTGTCTGGTCTGGTGCATCATATTCTCTGTTTCTTCCTCAAAGGAAGATGTTCACAATTTTAGAACAGGGAGCCATTTCGTTCACCAGAACATTTTGATGGACAACAAAGGAACTGTGGGAACTTTATTCTATGATCACAACAAAGAGTACGAGGCAGTGAAAAATCTATCCAAATCAGATTAAGTTGAATATAATTGTTTTGTGTTGCATCAAACAATAATTATGTAGTCTTGTAGGATTTGGAGTTCTTGATGTCTATTTTCAGATGTTGAAAAATTATGCATGTGATCTATAAGACTACATATATTTGATGAATTCAAGATTTGTCATCAGTGATCACCAGGACTTATTTAGGATTCGCAACAAACTTGAATTCATAAACTGGGTTCTTATTTAAAGTTCCATCTTTGATTGGTTACAATTCGACCCATCTAACCCAAACCCAATGGTCGTCCAACCAAAGTTGGCTCCTATACAACCCAGTACCATTGTGTATTGCCATGTTGGATTTGGATTAGCGCAACCTACATGAGGGTGAGGGTGAGGGTGAGGGTGAGGGTGAGGGTGAGAGTGAGTCGGGTTGGGTTCGAGTTGAGGTACATGAAGGGTCGGTTTGGATCAAGTTGGCCCTCAACCCAATGCAAACTGTTTGTTCTTCCACTATTGATATTCTAAAGAACTCTTCTCACGGTGTAAGATACAGAGAATTTATTTATCTGAGTTTTAAACCATTCGTCCTTGTATTTCAATGAAGTCTTAATGGAGATTGCAGTACGACCATGTCTCTCTTAGAGAAAGCATGAAAGAGATACCCTAGGGTAATTCATCTACAATCGACGCGTAGTAAATAGGTTAAGAATGATATGCATTAGAGATAACGACCATACAGTCGCTCATATCTCTGTAGACAGATACAAAAATATGTGATTTGCAACAATGTAGAAATCTGTTACCATGTGCATCAGCAACAAACATGGAGCAAGCACATAAAGAAAGCAAGTATACATGGACACTTATCATCTGAATGTTCTATTATACTAGTAGACTTCCTTGCATTTAGTTAATGCAGTTGACTCAAGCTAATCATGTAAAAACAATCTTAGATCACAATATAAAGTTGAAAGATAAATGGTAAGCCTACCTGACGATCAAATTCAACATTGTGAACTGCATATACTTCCTTTGTTATAGATGGATCTTTGTCAACAAGGCCATCAAACCATCTAGATGCTAGTTCTATATGATTTTCAGATTCCTGTCAGAAACGCCATTGATGAAAAGGCAAACAGCCCAATTTAGTCATGCACACAATTGACACAGATTAGTACCAACCCAAAGATGAAGCAGCACAGGATGTTTTTATTACTTTTGGTACTATTAAGATTACAATTTACCTTATTATCATATATGACACTTTCTTCCTCTTCCTCTTCTTCTTCCTCTTCCTCTTCTTCGCCAATCTCCTCCAATGTTTCCTGACCAGATAAAGAAACCAGCGTACTGGTGTCACCATCCTTAGACGCCTGAATTAGAGCTTCCATCAGTTCAGGTTCTGCGCTCCGCAAGAGTCTTCCTGATGTACAGTCTAAGGTATCAAACCTTCGTATACACCAAATAAAAAAGAAAACTTACTTACACCAAACTTTTGCTTGCACTCCCACATTACACCCAACTTGACATCTATTACACATTAAGAAAAGTCATCTGAAGAGAAATCATATTGAGAATTGATACCAGATTTATTTCATCAAAGATCCTTTAAGCACAAGATAGAATCTTTATTCCAAGAATACGTGTGACTTAAGTTTAGAAGGAAAGAGAAAGAAGAGAGGAACTGAGAGAAAATAAGAGTCCAAGGCATGAAACTGTAAGTTGCACCTCAGTGTATTTATAAATACATCCACAACTACTTGATTGTATCCACATAAGAAAATAATCAAGGTTCAAAGTATCGGTATCGGACCACTCCTATGAGTATCGGATCGGCGGTATCGGCAGTATCGGAGATTTCGGATCGGAGTATCGGATTTTTTGATATCGGAAAGCAAATAATTATCAATAAATTATTAACATTTTAGAAAATATATTCTATACATTTAGGCATAATTTTAATATTTTCAGTGTTGTTTCTTAGTAGTTTTAAAATTGAATGAAATAGTAATCACCCTTAACGATTGATTTACATACGATGGTTAAGTTTTCTTCTTTTACATGCTTTTATAATCTTTCTATGCTTTTACACCCTTAGTGATTGGTCTTTTTTCGTTCAAATTTCTTTGCCGAATTGACCGGAAAAGAGACCCCAATGTTGGTATCAGTCAGTATTGGGTATCGGTCGGTATCAGATCGGGACATGTCAAACCGTATCGGTATCGGCCGTATCGGATCAGTATCGGCCGATACAGCGAACTATGAAAATAATACTTATGAATCTAACACCCCTCGTCAAGCTAGAGCATAGAGATCCGACATGTCCAGCTCGCTACATAAATTAGAAAATAGACTATTAGCAAGTGGTTTGGTAAAGAATATCACCCAACGGATTCTCAGACCGAACATGTGGAGTAACAATGTTTATTCACAAACAAATCATGAATAAAATGACAATACGTCTCGATATTCTTAGTGCATTCATGAAATACGGGGTTACCTGGATGAAAATTGTTGATATATTGTCAATACATCAACATAGGGATAGGAACCATAATCCCTATTTTTTTAAGAAGAGACTGCAACCACATCATCTCAGAAGCTGTATGAGTCATAACACTGTATTCGACCTCTACTAGAACGAGACATATTGTTCTTCTTCTTGTTGTGTTACGTCACAAGATTATCCAACAAATGTACAATATCCATAAATAAACCTCATATTACTCCGACTACATGTCCAATCGGCATCACTGGAGCCGTCACCATTAAAGTCCGTGATGGTTTGTATAACAAACTACTTTCAGGTATACCCTTTAAGTATCACAAAATATGAGATATAGTTACCCAATGCGGCTACTAAGGGGCCTGCATGAACTGCTGCATAGACTATATCTGGTAGTATAATAGTAAGGTAGATAAACTTTCTAACTAGTTGTTTGTACAATCCAATATCCTCAAATTAGTCCTCCACGTCAGCATCGAGTTTGACATGAGAATCGATAGGAATATCAGCAGGATGAGAGTTCAACATCCCTATCTCTGAAAGCAAGTCTAAAACATACTTGTGTTGCGATACGTAGGTACACCCTATCTTAGATCGGACAACCTCAATTCTAAAAAATAACGAAAAGTATCTGAATCCTTAGTCTGAAACTAACGAATAAGGTAGCCTTCAAGTCAGAATACCAATATAGTCACTCTCAGATATAATAATATCATCAATATAAACAATCAACACTATAACACCTCATGTACAAGAACGACTAAATGTTGAATGAACTGATGTAGTGCACTAACGGTAGTCAAAGGCGCGTCTCGGGCGCGCCTAAGGCGCCTCGGAGCAAGGCACAGCATCTGCGCCTCGTACTTCGCTAGTCAAGGCGCCTTTCTCCGGGCGCGTCCAAGGTGCACCTTAGGTGCGCCTTTCAGCAAGACGCAACCAAGAAAAGGCACGTCTAGGCACGCCTTATGTATTTTTGTTTTTTATTTAAAAAACTGATGCATGGAGATAGTCCTTACCTCATACAAGTAAGAGGAAGTTAGCCCTTTCCACGGTTGCCAAAGTTGGCTATAGTTGAACTTGAAAAACTAAAATTTACTAAAAGTGTGGTGGAAAAATACAAATTCTTGTTAGTTTTGTTGAGTGTTATTGTTGCTCTGCTAGTTCATTTGGTTATATTAACATATTTTTGTTGGTTTTAATATGTTATTTGGTTTTATTTCTTATGTTAGTAATATTTATTTATTTTTGTTTATTTTTATTTGGCGCCTCACTTTACTCAGACGCGCGCCTTAAGTGCGCCTTGCGCCTCGGACGATATGGACATTTTGCGTCTCGAGTGCGCCTTGCGCCTTTGACTACCTTGAGTGCGATAAAATCCATACTAAATGAGAATTGAACTTATCGAACCAAGCTCAAGCATATTGTTTTAGTCCATATAAAGCCTTCTTTAATTGACACACCAAATTGTCACTACCAAACACAACATATCCTGGTAGTTGATCTATATAAACCTTCTCTTGTAAGTCATCGTGCAAGAAAGCATCTTGGTGTCCTACTGAAACATAGGCCATTGACGATTAACAGTCAGAAAGATAAGAATGTAAATGGAATTCAACCGAGCCACAGGAGAAAAGTCTCCATATAATCCACACTATTTGTCTGGGTATATACCTTTTGCACTCAACAATACCTTGATACGCTCAACAAAACCACCCGGTTGATACTTAACAATATATACCCACCTACAACCCACTGTTTGTTTTCTCCAGAAAGCGAGATAATCTCCCTAATCTGATTTTGATATAAAGTAGACATTTTCTCATCCATTGCATTTTTCCAACCAAAAGATGACATTGCTTGCTTATAAGTGTTAAAAATGCAAACAGAAGACAATGACGCAACAAAATCATGTAAAGAATGAGAAACACAATGTAAGAAAACATGATTTGAAAACGGATACTTAGTGGTACAAGTATAGCTAACTTTTCTGAAAGCAATAGAAAGATCATCTGAAACTGTTGTAGAGGGAGACTGATCCTCAGGTACGAAATATGATGTAGTGGGGGTTGAATCATGTAAAACAACATGTCCTTAGATCTCTGGTAAACCTGTAAAGAAGAAGAGGATATAGAAATGGATTCAGGAATGACCGAAAGTAATATAGAAGATGCCAAATTTGATGTGAATGAAAGGGGATGGTCTCATAAAGGAAAAAAAATGAGTGTACTTAAAGAATGTAACATGTGTACTATCATAACATTTACGCGACTGAAAACTGTAACAAAGATAACCTTTTTGAGTTCGAGGTTAACCAATGAAGATACACTTGATAGATTGAGGAGCCAACTTGTCTTGATTAGGTTCGTGAACTAACATACCCAAACACACGAGAAGGTAATAAAAAAAGAAGAAGAGACGCCTAGATGTAACATGAAGAATGGTACTTGGTTATTCAACACAGGTGATAGCATGCAATTAATCAAATTAATGCAGTAAGAACGTCATTTGTCCAATACTGTTTAGGGACGTGCATATTGAACATAAGAGTCCGAACCACATCTAAAAGGTATCGGTGCTTGCGTTCAACTATACTATTTTGCTGAGAGGTATGGACGCAATTAGTTTGATGACTAACGCTATGATCAGCACAAAAAGAAGTCACAAACGATTGAGTATACTCTAAAGCATTATCAAAACATAAAACTATAATACATTTACCAAATTGAATACAAGTTTCATTATAAAATGTGGATAACACATGTGAAAACTCATAGTGTTCTTTCATTAAATAAAATCAAGTCATTCGGGAACAATCATCAACAAACATAACAAAAATTAAATTCTTTTCAGATTTTTGACTCTAGAAAGGTCTTAAATGTCAGTATGAACAAGACCAAAGAACTGCAACTGACGACTCTCAATACGACAAGTAAACGAACAACGGTGATGCTTGTCTAACAGATAAGCCTCACATTCTAAATCGGAAATAGAACTCAAACTAGGAATTTGACGCAACTTAGCCAAAGACAGATGACCCAAACGATAATCTCACTGCAACAGAGGTAGAAACTGAAGTGAAAGCATTTCCAGGTAAATCTAAGTAATACATTATACATCACATCTTTCATACCCCGAACCAATCATCTTCTTCGTCGTAAGGTCGTGAAAAATATAAGAATTGAAAGAAAAATGTTACGGAACATTAAAGTAATTTGGTTAACAGGATCATATATAGTAAATTAAAAAAATAGGCACATACAATGAATCAGATAATGACAATAATTAGTTAGGATGAATGAGCTATTTTACAAGCACAGGGTGAGTAGATCTATCATAATAATGTTATGTTTTATAGGACAACGATTATGAAAGAGAATTTATACTACACATGTGAGAGTTTACTATGGAGTCGATGACCCAAAAGATAATGGTGACTGTAAAAGCAGGATTACCTATATGTGCTATGGTTTCAGTAGGTTGGGAGGTAGAGCATGCACGTTCAACTTTTGGAGGGTCTGTTCAAATGAATTTGAGATATCGGAAGCTAAAGTCTAATTAGAACAGGAAGAATCATATCCTCGTATGATTGCACATTTTCATTATACACGTGATGTGGATGCTCGGATTTATCCCACTTGTCCCAATACTACTCTTCGAAGTGGCCAAATATTCAACTACTTCGAGTAGTGTTGGGACAAGTGGGATAAATCTGAGTATGCACATCACGTGTATAATGAATATTGAAGTGATTTGGTTAACTGGCTCATATATAGTAAATTAAAAAAATAAGCACATACAATAAATAGATAATGACAATGATTGGGTAGAATGAATAAGACATTTTACAAACACAGGACGAGTAGATATATCATAATAATATTATGTTTTATAGGACGACTATGAAAGAGAATTTATACTAGACATGTGAGAGCTTACTCTGGATCGATGACATGTGTTACCATAAAAGCATTACCTATATGCGCAATAGTTTCAGTAGGTTGGGAGCTAGTATTAGCAAATGCGTTCAACTTCTGGAGGGTCTGTTAAAGTGAATTTGAGGTATCGAAAGCTAAAGTCTAATTAGAACTGGAAGCATCATGTTCTTGACCAGAAGTGGTGACATTACTAACATATGACTGCATATTTTCATTATACACGTGATGTGCATACTCAGATTTATCCCACTTGTTCCAACACTACTCTTTGAAGTGGCCGAATATGCCACAATTAGCTATACGTTTGTGATATACCACGACCACCACCATCTCTACCACCATGACTACCTCCTCGACTACTACAATTACCATCTCTACGACCACCACAACCAACCACAGTAGCAACCAAGCTCATAGAGTCATTACTCGGTACCGCGGAAATTTGTCCTATAAATAAACGAATAAGACGAGAGAAAGTATATGCCATTATAGGTAACTACTCTCCAGTAAGGTTCGAGCACAGAATCCATGCCAGCTAAGTTAAGCGAAACATGAAACTCATTCTGCCGCTGAGCTTCCTCCAAATCAGTAGTAACGAGATGATATTGCAAAAGTTCTTCCCACAAAGTCTTTTTTGAACTCAAATACTCATTCATAGGCTTCGCATTCTAGTTTGTATTAAACAATAACTCGTACAACTCATAGATATATGCCACATTTGGATTTTGTGAGATGCCCAAATCTGTTTGGACTCACACAACAGAACGTTAGAGGCGATGTATGATGGTATATTATGTCACGACCATGACGTAATAAATATATTTGCACTCCTCATAATCAGCCGACATTTCAGGCGGGGACTCTTCCACCAAAAACTTCAACTTCTTCGCCCTCAACACTAGTTTGATAAACTTAAACCAGGGAATGTAGTTCGCATCATTGAGTTTTACCGTATTAATCACTTTTCCTACTTTATCACTATTGTGAGTAACAGCCAAGGTTCTAAACGACAGTAGGCGGGTGCACGGCGGAGAGAGTCCGCCTACCGTCTAGGCACCGTCTAGGCGCCGTCTGGACGGTTGATACATTTTGGACATTTTTTACTATTTTACTCTGTTCTAAAAGGCGCTATTAGGCGGCGCCTAGGCGTTGGGTGGGCACCCACCGCCCAATATTCGGCCGGAGTTGGCTCTTAGGCGGTGGGGGTGAAAAGGCGGTTCCAGGCGGCCGCCTACGAGCAGGCGCTCGGGAAAGAAGGCGGTGGCCTGGAATTTTTTGAAATATTTTTTTAAGTAACAAACCCGTGACCCGTTAATGCGACCCGTTTACATACCTAAATTCTTAAGGAAAAGAAGAGTAGCAGCAGCAGCAGCATTCAGCAGCAGCAGCAGCTAAAGAGGAGAAGAAGAAGAAGCAGCGGCAGCAGCAGCAACAAGAGAGCTTAGAGAGGTAAGCTTCTTCTTCTTCTTCTCCTTCTCCTTCTCCTTCTTGAGCGGCTGCTTCTTCAGTCGGTTCTTCTTCTTCTTTTTTCTCCTTCTTGAGCAGCTCTCTGCCTCTTCCCTTCTTTTTTTTTTCTTTTTTCTCTCTCTTTCTGGCTTTGCTACTTCTTTCCTTTTATAAGTTTTTTTCACGTTTTTTTCCCTACACTGAAGTATTATAGCAATAAGCACAGTCACAGCAGTTAGTGAAGACACTAAATTTTTTGTTATGTGAAACATTAGAGCAATAAGCACAGTCCCTACACTGAAATATTAAAAAATATATATTAATCACAGTCACAGTTACAATAGATATATTGAACACTAGTTAGTGAGACACTTAATTTTTTTAACTTGTTGAATATGTTTTTGTTATGTGAAACAGAAAAATGTCTGGAAGTGGCTTTGAATTTGGGATATAATTTTTTTTACTTAAGCATATTTTCAATTCCTATATTATTTTTTTATATGCGGGGACCGCCTAATATTAGAATGCCGCCTAGGCGGCGTTGGGTGGCTGTGTCACGCCCCGCTCCCGTAGGAGCGATCGTCCTCGCTAAGGCGTGATGCCGCACGAGCCTAGATTGCGCTCGTGCAAGGCAGTTCCATAACGGCCGATTACATCGGCGGCGGCGGGGTCGTCGCACAGAAGTCCCAAGCAGAACATTGAACACGCAGCGGAAATTTAGAACAAAACACAAGTTAATCAAAAGAAACTCTTTATTGATATCGAAACAACGGTTACATTGGGGGCGCAAGGCCGAGATTACAATCACTCAAATTCACTCGTCTCACATTACAATTCACTCTGCTCTCTCTCATCTCTCAATACTTGTCTCGAGCCAGCGGATGCTTCGGATAGGCGATGTTCATACATTATGTCCCGTATAAGTCTTCGATTCCATGCGGCCGCACGCTTCGAATCGCCAAGGAACTCCGTGCCTCGACGCATCCAAGCGAGCTCCGCGCCACGAGCTTCTACATGTGCCTGCACATAAACACTGTGTGGGTGTCAGTACTCAACTGTACTGGTGGAGTGAATCCTCGCCCACCCATACAAAACCGACACGTTTATTTTACTTTGTGCAATAGAAGCCCCTTTACGATTGTCTTTCTAGTCTTGCCTTAGGATCGATTTTTTTAGGACATAGGCAATCGGCCTATTTAGTGTCATTAGACCGTGTCCGTGCTATTGCACCGATAACTCATTTACCCTTGCCTCTAGACCGCTTCGTGTTTGCAATGTCAACGCACCGACTCATACTTGTCTCTCGTGCCATACTCTGGGACGTAACGACTCGGTCGAGTCAAATACTTGCCCGTGCCTCAAACATCGAGGTCGCGCCTCGCAACGTAACCTGACTTATCCAAACTCGCCTTACGGCCCTTCCAGACTTAACTCGAAACGTCTAACACAACTTTTGGAACCGCTGTTGAGAACTCAAGTACGATGCCATATCTCGTGGCGAAACACGTGTCTTTACGTATAGCCGAATCATAGCCTTTATAACACTTTGGTGCAACCGAGCACACATTTCACCATTCAACGCATATCGTGCTTACGCTTCCTTTGTTACGACCGACACCGTGCATGCGGATTCGCCGCTTAGCACGCCAATTATCTATATGAAAGGCCACTGGCATGACAAGCCATCGCGGACCTAGCTCGGGTAGGCGGCGGGTCCTTCGATGCAAGGTAGCTAGTCCCATGGAAAGCTCCCGACTACCCACGCAATAAAAGCATGCGCTGCTATAACGTCTACCCCATAGGATGACTGGGCCCGGTGCCCCGGCGTATAACCAGTCTTAGGCAGAAATCCTTGTCGACAAGGTGTCCAATGACCACGCACCTACGAGACATCTAGACTCACGTAAATGCATGGCCTAATTTGTTGGTACGATTGGAACTATACTTAGCAACTCGTGCTCTGAACCACCCTTTGCATTACGTGCATCGGGGCCGCGAGACTCCCAACCGAGGGACCGTCTCGAACATCTTAACGTAGATAGGAACGCGAGACTCCCAACCGAGGGACCGCCTCGAAACATCTTAACGTGGATAGGAACGCGAGACTCCCAACCGAGGGACCGCCTCGAAACATCTTAACGTGGATAGGAACGCGAGACTCCCAACCGAGGGACCGCCTCTAAAACATCTTAACGTGCCATAGACCGTGGCTAACTTTACATCGTGCCAACCGTGGCTCGTGCCTATAACTGACTTCCGTCCTACGCGTCGCTATCACCCAAGTCATACGTTATACGACGGCCCTTGAGATCGTGGGACTATTTAACTTGACAACCGCAGAAAGTACGAAACGGCACTTGGAATGACTTAGGTCGATCAGCATAACTTTGCCTAACTTACTCAAGCCTACAACTTAACCCGAGGGACGAGCCAAAGCTATGCCAAGCCTTGCGCAGTGAAAACGGACATGCTTTATCGAGCATTTACGCGGGCGACGCCTATGACTTAGGCTAACTCGAGTGTTGGGGCAAAACGATGGGACCGTGCATGCTTTACCAAGCATTCATGCAGGCGACGCCTATGACATTCGGCTATTTCAAGTGTCGGGACAACTTAACAACTTAAGCCAACTTCCTTCTCCCAAGCCACGGGATCGAAGGATCGAGTGTCATTTGAAAGCACGCTGAGCCGACTTCTAAGCAGACCGTGGGACCTTTTTCCATGTTCTAACATATTTCGACGGGTCGGGATTACTCCCTTAGCTATGTGCGTTCGTAGCTTTTAGATTAGCCTACTTGTGCAAGTTGGAAACAAGCGAGTTATTAAGTGAAGGCTAAGATGAAGCGAGTTCACCGAAACTCCCCCACCTGAGCGATGTCTTCGAGTCGCCGTTGTAAAGCCAAGTCCGAACGCCGTCGGCATTTCGATTCCTCCGATTGACTTTGCGGGACGGGGCACTACAACATACACCACTCAGAACAAGTCTCGTCCTCGAGACTTTCCTGAAGGCAAACCATCCTACCGTTTCTATGGCCAAGACTTAATCGTACCCACTCCGCCTATGCGTTCCTTCGATTCCGAGCCACGCTCGTGCTTATCGCTAACTTAATCGTAAGGCATACCAACTGAATCAATCAACATTCGAACTCGTTTAAAATCAATGATCGTATTACCATCAACATTTCTTCAAAACTTACGATTTCGAAATCCTCGACACTTTCCCGTTCCTCAAGTCTCACTTGATTCAACGTATCACTTAGTTGGATCGTGTACATATTCTAGGTGTCCCCAAAATACATGCATTTCAGCCAAGCCTCGTGATAGAGAATCCGCCATCACCACTCGAGTCGGATCGTGCACATATTCGTACGTCCCTGATATACGTGCATGTCAGCCGAGACTCGCGAGTGGTGCCTCCATAATTCCTATCGCTTCGCGCCGGAACGTCTGCCTAACCGCTAGGCTATGTCTTTCGTCAGCACTGGAATCATAGTTCCCAAACAACGATATCAACACTGACCCCATCCTAAGGTCAAACCAAATCGATGGTACAGAGTTTTCTACCCAAGCTCACATCACTCCGATTTCTAAACATCGAGCATCGATTTCCTACGCACATCCCAATATTCGTCGCACGGGGTACGAGTCGTTCGGTAAAGCCATCCTACGATAACTCACGTTTCAACCAATTTTACGTTATATCAACATCGTTCATTCATCAAGCCGTTTCGTATAGTTTATCTCTTCGAACACGTTCAACATTAGTTCGCCTATCATTCATTCTCAAATCAAGATCCTAAGTATAGCATCCAACCGAACAATAACACTTGCACAATTGTCATTCCTCGAATTAGAGTGCCCCCGAGTTATCGCATGTCGATCTTTGATACGCCTCAATACCATCGACGATAGGCGTAACCTGACGATCTTCCTTTGCAACGAATTCTGAGTCGTGCGAATGATGCTATCGTCCGACTGGATAATCTCCTCGACATTCAAATTCAATTTCGATCATTACCCCTCGAATCGTTCACAACATCAATCTCTTCAACCCAAATTCACGTATCGTTTATCCGTCTATCTTAAGTCATCGACTAACGTATTTCCTCAATTCGCATCATTTCTTGCTAACTCAAACCATCGAGCAATATCGATTTCAATCCTCAGAGTCGTTTGCGTAACTTCAAATTTCAACTTTTCATGCACGCTACGTTCCTGTCGTGCTAACTTTTCGTATATGATCCGTATCAATTTCCTCGATTCGATTTCACCTACTCAATCGTTTTCGCGTTTCATACTCGTGCAATCCTCAATCGTTCGCTCGAACGATTTCCAAGACGGACCATACACCACTCGGGATTCGAGTCATCCAATCTAGTCCAAATCACGTTCGCGTTATTCGCTAAGACATGTTTCGGATTCGTTCGACGAATCCCTAGCGTAATCGTTCACGTCGCATCGACGCACTAAGTCGTTCGCACTATTCCTCAAAATCTAAAGCAATCTTCCGTGTACGCCTAAGCGTTAGTCCAATAGCGCTTCTATCGATATACACTCTAAGTGTATCTCCGTTCCCGACCGAGCGATACTTAATATTGCTCGCGACTCGTTTGCACCAAAAGGTCGAGGTGTACGATAATGGCATAACTTAGCCAAAGGCTGCGTGCATAACCATCTCGTTCGTACTATACTTCGGTCTCGTGTGCTCGTTCGCTATTGTTAGCGTAAGGTCGTTCAAGCACGCAACGCGTTTGCTAACTTTTAGCACGTGTCTTCTATCAATTCAAGGTCGGCACCGTTCGGGCACAAAGGCCATTGTCTATCGATGCGTTCGATAGAACGCTTGTACGAGCTTTCGAAAATATTAGACTTATTGTATGGACATCCCATGGGACAATCGAGAGAGAGCGCACAAACGATATCGACTTTGCGGAAGCAACAGAGTTTACGGAAAAAACGAGTTAAAGAATTCAATCGATAGTCCAAGGACGTAAAGCCGTGCTCTGATACCACTATGTCACGCCCCGCTCCCGTAGGAGCGATCGTCCTCGCTAAGGCGTGATGCCGCACGAGCCTAGATTGCGCTCGTGCAAGGCAGTTCCATAACGGCCGATTACATCGGCGGCGGCGGGGTCGTCGCAAAGAAGTCCCAAGCAGAACATTGAACACGCAGCGGAAATTTAGAACGAAACACAAGTTAATCAAAAGAAACTCTTTATTGATATCGAAACAACGGTTACATTGGGGGCGCAAGGCCAAGATTACAATCACTCAAATTCACTCGTCTCACATTACAATTCACTCTGCTCTCTCTCATCTCTCAATACTTGTCTCGAGCCAGCGGATGCTTCGGATAGGCGATGTCCATACATTATGTCCCGTATAAGTCTTCGATTCCATGCGGCCGCACGCTTCGAATCGCCAAGGAACTCCGTGCCTCGACGCATCCAAGCGAGCTCCGCGCCACGAGCTTCTACCTGTGCCTGCACATAAACACTGTGTGGGTGTCAGTACTCAACTGTACTGGTGGAGTGAGCTCCTCGCCCACCCATACAAAACCGACACGTTTATTTTACTTTGTGCAATAGAAGCCCCTTTACGATTGTCTTTCTAGTCTTGCCTTAGAATCGATTTTTTTAGGACATAGGCAATCGGCCTATTTAGTGTCATTAGACCTGTCCGTGCTATTGCACCGATAACTCATTTACCCTTGCCTCTAGACCGCTTCGTGTTTGCAATGTCAACGCACCGACTCATACTTGTCTCTCGTACCATACTCTGGGACGTAACGACTCGGTCGAGTCAAATACTTGCCCGTGTCTCAAACATCAAGGCCGCGCCTCGCAACGTAACCTGACTTATCCAAACTCGCCTTACGGCCATTCCAGACTTAACTCGAAACGTCTAACACAACTTTTGGAACCGCTGTTGAGAACTCAAGTACGACGCCATATCTCGTGGCGAAACACGTGTCTTTACGTATAGTCGAATCGTAGGCTTTATAACACTTTGGTGCAACCGAGCACAAATTTCACCATTCAACGCATACCGTGCTTACGCTTCCTTTGTTACGACCGACACCGTGCATGCGGATTCGCCGCTTAGCACGCCAATTATCTATATGAAAGGCCACTGGCATGACAAGCCATCGCGGACCTAGCTCGGGTAGGCGGCGGGTCCTTCGATGCAAGGTAGCTAGCCCCATGGAAAGCCCCCGACTACCCACGCAATAAAAACATGCGCTGCTATAACGTCTACCCCCTAGGATGACTGGGCCCGGTGCCCCGACGTATAACCAGTCTTAGGCAGAAATCCTTGTCGATAAAGTGTCCAATGACCACGCACCTACGAGACATCTAGACTCACGTAAATGCATGGCCTAATTTGTTGGTACGATTGGAACTATACTTAGCAACTCGTGCTCTGAACCACCCTTTGCATTACGTGCATCGGGGCCGCGAGACTCCCAACCGAGGGACCGCCTCGAACATCTTAACGTAGATAGGAACGCGAGACTCCCAACCGAAGGACCGCCTCGAAACATCTTAACGTGGATAGGAACGCGAGACTCCCAACCGAGAGACCGCCTCGAAACATCTTAACGTGGATAGGAACGCGAGACTCCCAACCGAGGGACCGCCTCGAATAACTCAACGTGGATAGGAACGCGAGACTCCCAACCGAGGGACCGCCTCGAAAACATCTTAACGTGCCATAGACCGTGGCTAACTTTATATCGTGCCAACCGTGGCTCGTGCCTATAACTGACTTCCGTCCTACGCGTCGCTATCACCCAAGTCATATGTTATATGACGGCCCTTGAGATCGTGGGACTATTTAACTTGACAACCGCAGAAAGTGCGGGACGGCACTTGGAATGACTTAGGTCGATCGGCATAACTTTGCCTAACTTACTCAAGCCTACAACTTAACCCGAGGGACGAGCCAAAGCTATGCCAAGCCTTGCGCAGTGAAAACGGACATGCTTTATCGAGCATTTACGCGGGCGACGCCTATGACTTAGGCTAACTCGAGTGTTGGGGCAAAACGATGGGACCGTGCATGCTTTACCAAGCATTCATGCAGGCGACGCCTATGACATTCGGCTATTTCAAGTGTCGGGGCAACTTAACAACTTAAGCCAACTTCCTTCTCCCAAGCCACGGGATCGAAGGATCGAGTGTCATTTGAAAGCACGCTGAGCCGACTTCTAAGCAGACCGTGGGACCTTTTTCCATGTTCTAACACATTTCGACGGGTCGGGATTACTCCCTTAGCTATGTGCGTTCGTAGCTTTTAGATTAGCCTACTTGTGCAAGTTGAAAACAAGCGAGTTATTAAGTGAAGGCTAAGATGAAGCGAGTTCACCGAAACTCTCCCACCTGAGCGATGTCTTCAAGTCGCCGTTGTAAGGCCAAGTCCGAACGCCGTCGGCATTTCGATTCCTCCGATTGACTTTGCGGGACGGGGCACTACAGGCTGTCCGCCTGACGCCTAGCGCCTTTTACAACCTTGCTATTTTACGACTATTTTTTTACATAATAGGCATATTTAAGGATATTTCATGCCTAACTAAGTTTAAGAACGAAAATTTATGAAGTTTTAGTTTCGTAAAAGTGAACCAGAGGCCCATAATGCTTGCAAAACCTTTTGATCAAAACATCGTGTTATGTATTGCTTCGCCTAGGCGCCCGCCCACGTCGCCTAACCTTCGTTGGCCGCCTACTTCGTCACCTACCGCAAAAGCGGTGCGGAGAGAGACCGTCTACTGCGTAGGCACCGCCTAGACGGTCACCTCAACCGCCAATTATAACAATGGTAACAACAATAAAAGGAATATCCGGACCACCACCATCACTAGTAACATCGTAAGAGGATCCGGTCCCACGATACTTGCAAATGCAATAGAAACATGAGATCACAAAAACCCAAGATCTCATGAAGAGTCACTACCAACAACAAACAACCAACTAAGGTCAATAGAAACCCTATATTTTATAACGACAACGACGAGATCTATAGAAATCTAGATCTCACAACAAACAACGACAAACAACCACGATCAATCAAGAACAACGAGATCACAAACAATCATGTAAACATTAAACAACGTCCCAAAAAAAAAATCAAGGCTTCCGCTCGGAACACCTATCGAACTCACCCCTGAGTTCGATATGTGAAATTGTAAAAGGGATGCATAGTACTTTTGAGGTTGCTCTGATACAAGTTAAATTTAGAAGAAGAGTAAAAGAAGGGGAGGAGAAAAGAGAAAATAAGAGAAGAGAGTGCAAGGACATGAAACACTAAGTTGCACCCTATGTGTATTTATGATGATAATACACTCACAACTACTTAAGTATACTCACATAAGAAAATAAGATTTATGACTCTTATAGTGTCTTATTAAGGAACCTAGAAGCACTACTGTATAAGATCTAAGTTCAGTCTATGTCTCTGTCATCTGAGGATATTGACTCGTAATAGCATCTCTGTCAGAAGTAAGGCAGACCTACATTATCACTAGGGAGGGCGGGAGTGGGGGTTCTATTTTTTCATTACCAACTATATGTATTTTTACCTATTATATGTATATGTTAATACATTAACATAATCAATGTTTTACTAAATTTTCATGACTAAATGGCATTATAGTTGGTTAGTGAATATAGATTTAAGTTTTTTAACTTTTAACCAAAGAGGGGCCTCAAGTTCAACCCTCTTTGGTCAGAATATTTCTTTTTTATTTGTATTTTAGCGCTCCTTCAAATTTCCTTTTTTTAAGGTATTCAACCTCCCCCTCCCCCCCCCCCCCCCCCCCTTCCCCCAACCGACCACCGCACCCAAAAAAAAAAATTCTTAGTCCGCCCCTTACCCTAGTTAAAGGAACATAGTATACGAATACCGATTAAAGAATTCGGTAGCTAATATTTAATAAATGATATAAAGTTGCAATTTGCAATTAAAAAACATGTCCAGAAAGTTAGTATAGCTAAAATGATAATGCTAAGATGGATAAGTGACAATACAACAAAGAATATGGTAAGAAATGTGAAAAGTTAGGGTGGCGCTAATTGAGGATAATATGAGAAAAAAATTAACTTAGGTGGTTTGGACGTGCAACGCGGACCAAATAGATATTCTCGTAAGGAAGAGCAATAATATAGTAGTTTATGGAGCTGCTAGGATTTGTATAGATATAAACGAACGTGATTGGAAGTGTTAAAGAAGGACATGATCTTGTTAGCGTTGCAGAGGACACGGCCCTGAACATAGACAAATGGAACAAAAGGAATCAAACAGCCGAACCCAACAATTTGGGATGAAGGCTTTGTTATTGTTATTTTTGTCGTTGTTGTTGTGATATAAAGCTGCAATACAAAATATAATGAAAAGCTCATAAGAGAATATTAAAAAGTTATATGACAAAACAAACCTTTATGTCAAATTTTTTGGGCTCAGCTTTGTGAGTCTACTTCTTGTATGCTTTCTTAAGGATTATTTTCTCTAACATTAGCATATATCGTATCATTTTTACTGTCCCAATCCAATTTGGTTTAGGTCTAGCCTCCTTCTAGAAGCTCCTCCTACCATATCACTCCTAACCAATGCATCTAATGTTCTATATTGGACACGTCCAAACCACCTAACAAGATGTTACCTCACCTTATCGTCTATTGGTGCCGCGTTAACTTCCTATAAATTCACTCATTTCTTATTCTATTTCAATGTATAGCCACTGACCCATCTCATCTTTCTCATCTATGTTATACTCATATTTTGGAGACAGCCTTTTATTAACTGTAATAGATTCCATCTTCCCTGATTATATAGAAGTTCTATAAATGTTCTCCTTCAACTTCAGTGTATCCTATGAAGGTGTTAACGTAGAGAAGAGGCTGCATTGCAAACAATTTATATATTTGTCATTGGGCACTTTGAGTACATGTATATAGAGGCGGCGACCTTTCCACATGCAACTCTATCCAATGTGGGAGTACACATATATTAAATAAACGCACACTCAAAGACACCAACTCTGATTTCCTCGTGTCGGAGCATGTGAAAGATATCCAACTTACATAAGTAAAAATAAATAATAAATAAAAAATAAAAAAAGAGCTAAACGCGACAGTACAAGTAACAATAACATCGGTAGGGTCCAGCAACAAGGTTGGCACACGAACCAAAAGAGAAAGGGCCTCTAGAAATAGTTGAGAGGCCGAGAAGAGCATTGGTAGAAGAGACAGAGCAATAGTAGATATCGGTGGCGCTGAGGGCACTCAATTGGAAGGGTTGTCACCATAAATAGGTACTTGATTGAGAGAGTTAGTGGCACACGAGGGTGCTTGATCGAAGAGTTCTCGCTTCATGAAAACAATTTGATAAGTTGTCGGTGCTCCCTCTGAGCTTTGGTCATCTTGGTTTGGTTGAGATTATGATAACTGGTTGTTAGCAGCTATATTGCCAGACTCTTGGTCTCAAGGGTTCTTAATTGAGAGAGTTGTCGGTGCTTGACTGGAGTAAAAAGTTGAGTGGTCAACTCGAATAATAGCAATTTTGAGAGAGAGATAAGTAGAGATCAATACTCCTCTAGTTGGACATCACTAGCATGTGACAACTTGGAAGCAATTTTTTTCCTTGTTCATTTGTTCTTTTCTCTTCTTCCTTTCCTTTTCAGTTTTCTTGCTTTCTTTTCACATCAGAAAATTTAAGAAAAAAGAAGAAAAAAAGAAAGGTGCTCGGAGAAGTCGTAGGTGCTGGAGTTGCATCATCGAAGGTCGTGGATGTGCAAAAAGAGGTAGTCTGAACCACTGTGTCGTCAACTATGTTGCACGAACACGGAAAAATGGTGCCCATGTATGTATCATGTCCGTTCCCATATCCGTGCAACAAAGGTGATTACATTGTACATATTTTAAAATGCTTGTATGTCGGACCTGCATCATGTCCTTATTCATATTCGCGCCTATACTCCTGTAACATAGGTTGTCGAGGAGGTGGTGCCATTCTCACGGGAGGATAATTGGCGCTCGTAGAGGTGTTGTGATGGAGGAATCTGCTACGAGTCAGTAAAGTGGTGGTTGTGGTCGTCGACAAAAATAGGAGCAGGTGCCTGGATTGGGTCAGGGCAGTTCGGGATCGAGCAGTGATGGGAAAGGAGATGGAAAGAATGGGTCAATGAAGAGAAAAGCAGATGATGAAATTGGTTTAAGGGTTTTTTAGATGGTAGGGTTTTAGGATTATGAGTGGTTATGGTTGTTCTTAGGCTAGGGTTAGGGCTGCAGAGAAGGGGATGATGAATGAATGGAAGATTGGAGGTGGGCTCAGATGACGATTTGATGAAAAGAAGGAAAAGGAGGCTGACATGGCTTAGGCTAGGGGAGGAACTATGATTTGAAGTATGAAGGGCTAGGATGGATGGTGAGTGGAGGGTCAATTCAAGGGGCATGATTACCACTGTTACGATAACATGTAGAGAAATAGACTACGTTACGATAAGTAGGATAATTCCCCATCGAATGCTTTGAGTGCATATATGTAGAGGTGATCCTTCGTTATGCAAGTCTATCCAATGTGGGTCTAAACATGTAGTAAATAGAGCCACGCACTCAAACACACCCACTAACACTAAGAATTAAAATATGAAACTAATTATCTACACTAAAAATATTGAATCATCTACCTACATTGAAAAAGAAATGAAAATTTACACCAAGTTAACATACCGATGTAGCTAAACTGCCTCCTCTTCCCCTCTCGAACGTCAGGACCCAATTTCTGTATGGTAATAAAACAAACCTTATTAAATTAGCAAATGACAAAGATATGGAAATCAATGTGGCCGACAAGAACATAAACAAGAATAGAGACCAAGTAATGTAATCAAAAGAATTGTAGTCACCTTTACTAACATGAGAGCATCAAAGACCTCTTCCTCTAGAGAAGCAATACTGTTCAATCAAACCACAGGAGATGACAATAAATATCACTCAAATGAAAAACAAAACTTCAAGACATTATTTTTCAGAGACAACAAGAATTCTTGCATACAATGTCGCATTATATATTAAACAAATCCATAAATTAACAAAACAGATAAATGTGGTTTTGGAGAGGAACCTTTTGGGAAACTAAAATTTAGGTTGGAAAGATTTTAGGAAAAGTTGTTTACTGATAAATTTGCATATATGTTCTCCATGGTCTTCTCAATACCACACTTTTTGGGATCTTGCTCGGTCAATTAAATCTATTGTTCGTGTCATTGTTCTTATTCAAGAAGAGTCTTTGATATCTTCATTGCACCAACGAGAATCTCTAAAGCTACAGATTGAGGATGTTAAAGTGTAAGGTTTGGGCCGAGTTCATGTGATATCCAACCTTAATCCTATATGGATTACGGGTTTAGATTGGTTTAAGATTCCTATTCCTTCCATTTGGACTTGATTAGGTTTATAATCTTATATAGTTGTATGTAATATGCACTTAAAGACTATCTAATTTTTGCAACTTGCTATCATTAAGTATTTTTATTAGCGATTTGCTACCATAAACTTTTGAAATTTTGCACTTAACTATCCTTTATCAACAATGTCACATTTAACTTTCATGTGCTTTCATGTGACTTTCTGACAATTTTGTCCTTCAACTACAAAATAATTCCAGAAACGTCTTTCTTCTTCCCTAAACTCTCTTCCAACCAACCTATCTAACCCAAACTCCGTCAACCATACCTCCGACACGCCTCTTCCTAGTGCATAGAAATAGAGAAGACAGAGTAAATAAAGGGATGGACCTCGGATTCTGTAGCGGTTGTAAGTTGTGAAGGAGGTCGAAGATGATGCAGCTTGATGGAATCCCTTTGAATTAGTTCACAATGGAACCCCCTGCCTCTAGCTCCTTTATCCATGTCAATGGTGATTTCAAGCTCTCTTTATTCATCCTTTAACAAAATATATAGATTCTATACCATGAAATCATTATACTAAAAGTGAGAGTAAACAATTGTGACTAATTTTTTTATCACATGCCATTCTAATGGATTTCATAATGGGTCAACCAAGGAAGTTTAGCTCACAATTCATTGATATGCATAATCTCCTTGCATCCCGATCATCAACTCACATGGGAAGCCAGTAGTGAATAAGGGAACTAATTGGTGTGGTTTAGGGGTGAGCATCGGTTCGGTTCGGATCAAACCGTAATCGTAAAAACCGAACCATATCTATTAAAAACTGAAACCGAACCGTATTCGAACAAATCGAACCAAACCGAACCGAATTAAAACGGTTCGGTTTTCGGTCGGTTCGGTTAAATAGGGCGAGGAAGAGGTCGGTTCGTAAACACACTCAATGACGTGAAAAACGACTAAAAGAAAAGCCGCATCCATAGAATTATCTAAGGAGTGAAGAGTGAAGTGTCTAAAAGGTTTGATCAAATACTAAAAAAAAATTGACAAAGTGCAAAAAATACTTTACTTTTTTTAATACTTCACGAACAGCTAGCAAACCACAATATCAATCAGCAACCAACCACAATAACCATTTGATCATTCTTGTATGTGGGTTCTCCTTTTCTCCTTTCATGAAACATGAATTGAAGAAAAGATTTTTTTTCCACTGAAAAATGAATGTGTTTGACCAACATCGAAGTAGAACATGTGGAGAGAAAATAATCATCAAATTACATCAATATTACAACACGATCGAAATGACCGATAAAATCGATTCCCAAACCCTAACCTTGGTGTCGAGCTTCAGCTCCTTGCTGAAGGAGATGGCGCCACCGTCATTCGCGGAGAAGCAGACGATATAAGTCAAAGTGGTCACGAAACCAAACAATCCCGTCGACGAGGACGATGATGGTGGACCTAGAGCCTCTCTCTGTCTTCGGATTTTTTTTTTTGAGAGAGAGAGATCAAAAGTTCATAGAAGTCGATAGAGGAGATTTCGGAGAGAGAGGGAAGAGAATTTGGACGCCACCGAGAGCATTCAGAGGAAAGAGAGTGTTTAGGCTAGGGTTTTTTTCTTTTTGATATATATGAATGGATCAGGGAGGGTAAACATGTAAATACATATGCCTAATTTCGGTTTTCGGATCGGTTCCGGAACTGAATCCATAACCCGCAAAGCGAACCGAATATATTCGGTTTTCACGTTCTCAAACCGAATTCCGACCCGTTAATTATAGAACCGTCCCGAATTGCTATTTCGGGTCGGGTCGGTTTCGATTCAAAAACCATTTTTTGCTCACCCGTAGTGTGGTTTGTGGTCAAGGTAGTATAGAGAAAGAATTCACTCATGTCATGTCCCGGTTCCGCAGAACCGATCGCCCTCGCCAGGACGTGATACCGTGCGAGCCTAGGTTCCGCTTGCGCAAGGCGATTTCCTTAATGGCCGATTACAGGCTAAGTGACGGGATCGTCGCACAGAAGTCCCAAACCAGAAGCATTGAATAACGAAGAAAACACATGTATTCAAACAAAATCATAACTTTTATTGATGACCAACGGAATTTACAAAGGCACGAGGCCAAGATTACAATAACTTAAGCTCACAATCTCTCTAAATACAATTACTCAGCTCTCTCTCATCTCTCAATACAAATGTTCAAGATTTGCCACTTGCGGATGCTTCAGAAGGCGATGTCCATACATCATGTATCATATAGGTGAAGTCTTCAACGCGGTCGCGCGTCTCTAAATGCTAAGGAACTCCATGTCGCAGCGTGTCCAAGAGAACTCCGTCCCGAGCGTGATGATACCTGAACATGCACATGAAAACTGGTGGGGTATCAATACACAACCGTACTAGTGAGTGAACCTCTTGCCCACCCATACAAAATCAACACATTATTTTAGTATGTGCAACTTACTTTTTGTGGTTTTTCTAATCTTGCCTTAGGATCAATTCCAATACGTAGACTCCTGGCCTACTCGTGTTGCAACCAACGTGATCGTGCTCTAAAATCCTTGTGACCGTGCTACAAAATCCATTTGTGCAACATCGTACCGTGGCTTGCAGCAACGTGAATCATACTCTTTTACTTACCTTTTCAAACGACTCAAACATGAACTCATAAACTTATGTTAATGACTCAAACACCCGACACTACATCTCGTGTCGAAGCACGTGCCTCTGCTATAGCCAAATCTTAGGCTCCATAATTGTGTTGCATATCGTGCACACCTTTCTTGACTCATTTGTGTCGTGCTTACATTTCGTGACTCAATCTAAGGCATACGTGCGGATTGCCGCGATCTTGTCGACTCAATCTAAGGCATACGTGCGGATTGCCGCGATCTTTGCCGACTCAATCTATATGAAAGATCACGGGCCCCCAGGCCTACCCGGACATGTAGCCTGGCGGAGACGAGGTCGATCAGCGCGGGTAGCAAGCCTCGTCGAAAGCCTCGAATCACCTGAGTGATACAATCCAGCTCAGCTACCTTGCTTTCCTCCTAGGCCGAATCGGTCTTGTAGCCCCAGGTTGCCATTTGAGGATGTGAAACCTTATCGACAAGTTGTCCAATGATCATGCAATAGCCCCTACCTAACTAATCATAGGACTCAAACCAGTGTTTTCTCTTTCTTTCCATACTTCTCATGCAGCTCCCCAAACCAGGGATTGCCACGACGACTTACAGTCTCGAGAACTTTCAGTGTTACCATACTCTTTTCTGACTCAAACTCAGGAACGACTATTTTGATAGCCCTCCTGCTCAACTTGAACAAGTCATGTATCTTTAAAGTGCCACATAAACTGTGTCATACTCTATACGATGGACCTTGAAACCGTGGGGACATGCATGTGCTCAACTTGAACAACCGTGTTCTTTGAGTGCCTTAACTCGTGCCATAAACCGTATAGCCCGTATTGAAATCGTGGGACGTGCATGCTATGATAAGCAATGCGACCGTGGGAACGTCTAGACTATGACTGCAAGTCGATAGTCAATATGCCAGTATAAATGTGACCTACTTTTCCCAACTCGTCTCTTCTTTACCCAAGCCAAGGGATCAAAGGACCGAGTGCCAACTTTGAAATACATCGTGGAACGATATCTAAGCAACAAGTTAACCATTCCATGTTCTATACACATTTGAAATAATAGGATTATTCCCTTAGCTATGTGGATTCATCTATTTTATTAGCATACCTACTCAGTGCAGTTGAAAACATTCATTTATTAGTGTGAACTCCATGCTGAGACAAGTTCATCGAAGCCACCCACCTGAACGAGAAGTTGTCTCGACCGAGCGGAACTTCAAGCAAGTCGTTGCATAGCCAAGTCTAAACGCCATTGTGTTTTGATTCATCCGGTTGAACTGAGCAGGATGGAGAACTACATAATACACCACTCATAAAAAATTTCGTCCTCGAAACTTACCGAGTATACACTCATCAACTTATCACTTATACTCACCTTGCATTCATCTAGCATACATCAAGGATCTCTCGAACACACTTCCTATTTGTTTCATCATTCAGAGTCGTGCTCTTGCCTTAGCCAAAGAAAAATCATCGGTCAACAATATCACAACATAATCATCAAGTTTTATCTTTTATCCATACTGTGCCTCGCGCTGCTATTCTTAAACACAGGGTAACTACAACTCGTCGCACACACTGGCAACTTAACTCTAGGGTAAACCCACCCGAGCGATATCCTTAACATTCCAAACCAAAACATAATCAAATCGATTCCTTCGTCATCTCCTATTCGAAACCAAGTGTTACCCCTTAACCAAATCTTAATAATCCTCAAGTCTTCAATTTCAAATCCCAAATGATCTTTACAAACCTGACTGCATCAATGTCTCGCTCAAAATTACACGTATCGATACTCAATTCTTGCTAACAAATTTCACTATCCTCCGAAGTTATCGTTTGCATCGTCTACATTTCGTCTCCGAAATTTTCTAACTCATGAATCAATTAATCTAAAAACGAATTTCATAATTATGCACATCTCGAATACGCTCTTCCAAATACGATTTTTCAATCCCGCTTATATCGTTTCAATCCGATCAAGTAAACTTTTGTTTTTATTCAATCCTCGAGACACATTCGATTCATCGACACACGAATTTATTTTTGATCACTTTCTTCAATACTCAAAATCCGGTCCAACAAATTCGATTTGTTCAATCAACATATGATAACTCATCCGATCAATCCTTTCATCTTATTTGAATTCAGCACACCACTTAAGTTGGATTGTGCACATATTTAAGGCGTTCCCGAAATATATGCATTTCAACCAAGTCTCGTGATGGAGAATCCGCACAAAACAAATAGGTACAATTTCCATCCTCAAAAACTCACTTGACTTCTTCAATTCACAAACCACATATCCATCCAAAACCAATATCTAAATCTCGTAGTCCAGTCCAATCCTATCATTCATCAAAACATCCTAAGACCATATGCCCAATTTTCATGTCTCAATTCTGTAAACTAGCTACCCCAACTATATAATCTACCCAGGCGATTCTCGCTAAGGTCAATAGAACCAAGTCTATTTATCGACATAAGAACGTCTGCCTAACCGCTAGGCTTAACTTACCAAGTCAAAGTCAAAGTCGTGCACTATCCCGTGCAACCAACATCAAATACTCACCCCCTCCTCCCTAATCCTAAGGTCAAACCATAGTCGATAGTACAGGGTGTTTCTACCCAAGCTCGCATCACTCCGATTTCTAAACTTCGAGCATAGGTTTCTCATATTCGAATTCGCAACTTTAAATCTAAGTGGTTTAAGTCATTCAGTAAAGCCATTCCTAGGTTAAATTCATTCTCGATCATCCTCGATTACACGCGTTTCAATGACACAATTATCGCAACTCTCAAACTCGCAATCCTCAATTCGTTCAATAGACCTATCAATCCAAACTTACACGCGTTTCAATGACACAATTATCACAACTCTCAAACTCACAATCCTCAATTCGTTCAATAGACCTATCAATCCAAACTCATATACCTCAACTACAAAATCACAAAGTCATAATCTACTGATCATAAGTCGTATTGATTCCAAATCTCAAGTAGCCTAACATCAATCATAATTCATCGATTACAAGTTACCTCAATTTCCAAACCTACTAGTCCTCAATCCCGTGCATTCATCTTATCGCAAAATCACAAGATCGCCTACTATAAATTCTCCGAATCATAACAATCTTTATATCATCGATCTTACAAATCCATCAACATTTTTTTCGCATAGTCTGACTGGAATTTACATACACTCAAGTTCATCATATCAAATCATCCGAACATTCATTTCTATCAAAATCCCAAGGTATAGAATTCATCTGAACAATAACATTTTACACGATGATCATTCCTCGAATCAGAGTACCTCCGAGTTATTGCACATCAATCTTTGATACGTCTCAATACTATTGACGATATACATAAGCTGACGATCTTCCTTTGCAACGAACTCCGAGTCGTACAACTAATGCTATCATCCGAGCTGGATATACGATCCGTTCCTCGACATTCGAGATCAAATTAGTTATGTCATCAATTTGTTCAAATCGAAATCACATGTCTATCTGTCTATCTTAAGTCATCGAGCAACATCTATCACATATCCTTAGTTATTTTCGTATCTTCAAATCAACGTTTCCATGCACGTTATCCTCCAATCGTGCTATCTTTTCTTAGTCAAATTTCGAATTTTCAATTCCGTTCAGTTTTGTATTAACATTTTTGTATACTATCCACTTTGATTTCCTCGACTGAGTCATCCATTTCTTTACGCCTTAACTTTTTCTCGATTCAATCTATCTACTCTTATCACTTTGCATCTCATACTCCGCACAATCCCAACCCAATGTGCGTCGTTTCTAGTTTGCTTGAATCAATCTCACACAATATATCAAGATCACTACTAACTCAGTAAAACTCATTCTAAGCTTTGCACTACCGCAACGCTTGCTGATAGACCCATTGGTACCCCGATCCTCAATTGATTAATCATCCCCAAGGCTATTCCATACATCACCCGGGTATAAAGCGCAACAAATCCTCGAGACAATTATTCGAATCACAATCAATACACTTTGAATCACCGGCCAATCCATTCCTCGAAATCCAAGCACGATCTATCTATATCGTATCGACGATAACATCGTCTGATGACATCTCTATCAATAGTCATCCTATATTCTACGAACCGAGTCAAACTGATTATCATTCGAAACAATTTGAATCCCGTACACAATTTTGCGAACATCGATGCAAGCCTAGGTGTATATTGCCTAGCTCAACTCAGTCAACCGTACCTTACGTGAAATCATCTTTTGTTCAACCAAATTTCCCTCGTGAGATTTTACAAATATATAGACTTATTGCACGGAACATCCTGCGGAACATTGAGAAAGCGCACCAACAACATCGAGAACAAAGACAACATCAGAGTTAAAAAATTCAATCGAAGTCCAAGGACGTAAAATCGTGCTCTAATACCACGATGTGGTGCCCCGGTTCGACAGAACCGATCGTCCTCACTCGGACGTGATCCCGCACGAGCCTAGGTTGTGCTCGCGCAAGGAGATTTCCATAATGGCTGATTACAGGACAAGTGACGGAGTCGTCGCACAGAAGCCCCAAAGCTGAAACATTGAATAATGAAGGAAACACAAGTATTCAAACAAAATCATAACTTTTATTGATGACCAGCGGATTTTACAAAGGCACGAGGCCAAGATTATAATCACTCAAGCTCACAATCTTTCTGAATATAATCGCTCAACTCTCTCCTCTCTCTCAATACAAAGATTCAAAGCTAGCTACTTGCGGATGCTTTAGAAGGCGATGTCCATACATTATGTCCTATATAAATAAAGTCTTCAACGCGGCCGGCACCTCAAAACAAGAAGGAACTCCATGCCTCAGCATGTCCAAGCGAGCTCCGTCCCGAACGTGCTGATACCTGAACCTGCATATGAAAACTTGTAGGGTATCAATACACAACCGTACTGATGATTGAGCCACTTGTCCACCCATACAAAACCAACACGTTATTTTAGTGAGTACAACTTATTCTTTTGTGGTCTTTCTAATCTTACCTTATGATCAATTCCAATACGTAGACTCCTGGCCTACTCGTGTTGCAATCAACGTGATCGTGCTCTAAAATCCTTGTGACCATGCTACAAAAATCATTTGTGCAATATCGTGGTCGTGCCTCGCAGCAACGTGAATCATACCTTTTACTTGCCATTTCAAACGACTGAAACATGAACTCATAAACTTATGTCAATGACTCAACCACCCGGCGCTACTCTTGTGCCGAAGCACGTATCTTTGTTATAGCCAAATCTTAGGCTTCATAATTTTGTTGCATATCGTGCACACCTTTCTTGACTCATTTGTGTCGTGCTTACATTTGTTGACTCAATCTAAGGCATACGTGCGGATTGCTGCGATCTTGTAGACTCAATCTATATGAAAGATTATGGCCCCCCAGGCCTATCCGGACATATAGCCTGGCATAGACAAGGTCAATCGACACGGGTAGCGAGCCTGGTCGAAAGTCTCGAATCACCTGAGCGGTACAATCGAGCTCAGCTACCTTGCTTTACTCCTAGGCCGAATCGGTCATGTGGTCCCAGGTTGTCGTTTGAGGATGCGAAACCTTGTCGACAAGTTGTCCAATGATCATGCAATAGGCCCAACCTAACTAACCATATGACTCAAACAAGTGTTCCTTCTTTCTTTCCATACTTCTTATGCAACTCCCCAAACCAGGAATTGCCACGGCTACTTACAGTCCCGAGAACTTTCAATATTACCATACTTTTTTCTGACTCAAACTCAGGAATGACTATTTTGATAGCCCTCCTGCTTAACTTAAAGAAGTCGCGTTCCTTTAAAGTGCCACATGAACTGTGTCATACTCTATACGATGGGCTTTGAAATCGTGGGGACATACACGTGCTCAACTTGAACAATCGTGTTCTTTGGGTGTCTTAACTCGTACCATAAACCATATGACCCGCATTGAAATCGTGGGACGTGCATGCTATGATAAACAATGCGACCGTGGGAACGTCTAGACTATGACTGCAAGTCGATAGTCTATGTGCCAGTATAAATGTGACCTACTTTGTCCAAGTCGTCTCTTCTTTATCCATGCCGAGGGATCGAAGGACCGAGTGCCAACTTTGAATGCCATCGTGGAGTGATATCTAAGCAACAAGTTAACTATTCCATGTTCTATACACATTTGACATAATGGAATTATTTTCTTAGCTATGTGAATTTATCTCTTTTATTAGCATATCTACTCAGTGTAATTGAAAACATTCATTTATTAATGTGAAGGCCAAGTTGAGGCAAGTAGGCAAGTTCATCGAAGCCACCCACCTGAACGAATAGTTGCCTCGACCGAGCGGGACTTCGAGCAA
The DNA here is from genome assembly GCA_029216955.1 of Iris pallida. Lineage (NCBI taxonomy): Eukaryota > Viridiplantae > Streptophyta > Magnoliopsida > Asparagales > Iridaceae > Iris > Iris pallida. The sequence goes on from JANAVB010001022.1 coordinate 227,569, forward strand.
GCCGTTGCATAGCCAAGTCCAAATGTCGTTACGTTTCGATTCCTCCGGTTGAACTGAGAGGAACAGACATTACAACTCACCCCATCATCCTCTTCCAGACTCGACACCAAGGAGGATAGGAACATGACGGGCGAAGGAAGAAGATGGCTATAATCTAACCGGAGAAAATGTTAGAATATTTATGTTGAAGTTATGGTTTCTAGTGTAATCAAGAAGTATATAAGGATTTTTTTGTATAAAAATGAAAAATAAATTAAGAATTCTAAAAAAAAATTGAGATATTATCATTTCTAAAAACTGAATGGCAAAATTGTACTTCCAAACTTTGCGCTAACGACGTTATGGTAGCGAAGTGCAAAAAATACTTTGTGGTATTAAATTGCTAATAAAATGGTTTATGGCAGTGTTCTAAATGGCGGCCACCTAGGCGGTGCCTAGGCGGTAGGCGGTCTCTCTCTACATCGCTTTTCAGTAGGCGGTGGAGTAGGCGGCCAACGGAAGTTGGCGGCATAGGCAAAGGTGAGGTGGCTGAGGTGGGCGCCTAGACGGAGCAATACCTAACAAGATATTTTGACAAAAAAAAGGCTTATGGTTCACTTTTACAAAACTAAAACTTTATAAATCTTCGTTCTACAACTTAGTTATGCATGGAACACCCTTAAAATATGCATATTATTCAAAAAACAGTGGTAAAAGTAAAAAATGTTCAAAATGTACCGACCGTCTAGGCGGCCTAGGGTGTAGGCTTACTCTCTCCGCCGCGCACCCGCCTACCGCTGTTTAGAACCTTGGTTTATGGTAGCAACCTGCAAATCCGTGGTAGTTCATGGTAATTGAGTGCTAATTAGCCATAGTTGTATATTAAGTTATTTAAGAATGCTCCAACGAGTGAAGGGTCTGGATCTATATGTATGCAACCGTACCCCTTAACACCCACACATACACACAAACAAATATATGGAAAGACCGTTTCCATGAATCGTGCTTGCGTTTCCATGACGTTCTCAACAAACTTATTGTTTGCTATATGTAAATTAGTACTCGGTACCGTAGAGCACTCGTTATTCCCGTACTCTTATAAATTCAAATAGTTGGGTCAATTGATCAGCATGATTGATTGAATAATTGGATCAGATATCAGTTACCATTGGCACCTTAGATCTAGCAGCTTAGAGAATCCACAATAGGAGTGGTTAGAAGTGCTACATTTTTGTTTTAGTCAAAATTTGTAGCACTTGAAGACTGCAGTGGACTTGTCCACACTTGAAAAATGCTAGCAAGCCAACAGACTCTCCAAATTTGGAACGTGTCCTAGCTCATGAATAGTAACCCAGTTGGGCCCACCAAGAGGAAAAATGAAGGGGAAATAAAGAGGAAAAAAAGGGAGGAAAAGTAGGAGGTTAATTTGGTGTATGGATTTGGTGTTATTTGAAGTGTGTTATTTTGTGAAGGAGACACTCCAAAAGTAATAAGGCCTCGTTTGGTTCGCGGAATGGAAGGGAAAGGAAATCAATTCCTTGTCATTTCCTTTCCTTTGGGAAACTTTAATTCCTATTGATTTTCCTTTCCGATGTTTGGCAATGCCAAGGAATTTGGAAAGGAAAGTGAATACTTCAATGTGGAAAAGTGATTCCTTCCTTGGATGGATGGAATCACTTTCCCCCCTAATTTTCCTTCCATTGGGAATCACTTTCCTTTCCTCCTCAATTCCTTGGGCACCCAAACATAGGAAAGTAATCACTTTCCTTTCCCAACCGGGAGATTCTGCGAACCAAACGAGGCCTATTTTACACGATTTCTAAATAAATTGGAGTATGGTATGGAGTGTTCCCACCGTGGGTGCAGGAGTGAATGCATGCTCTACTTGCCCACTAACATCTCCACAACTCTCTTTATGTTCAATCAATTTTTCCATCACAAATAGTCACATCGAAAAATATACTTCATCCACAAAGCGTGGGACACTCTGGGAGCCGGCATCGTGTCCATGCCTAGATCGTGCAAGACACGTACTAGACGTGACGCAAACAAGATTCGCGAAACTTTGAGAGGAAAAAAAAAAAAAAAAAGAGTGATACATATCGTCGAACAGTTGGAGTGCATCAAAATATGTAGTGGGCACCTGAGCACGCGTTTGATCTGGGGAGGGGAGAGCTTGGCGAGGTCCATCCCCCACTTGACGGACCGCCGGGCCTCCCTCTTCCGCTCGTTCTTGCTCCTACTCGGCCCGCCGTCCTCCTCCTCCTCCTCGTCGCCCGCCGCCCCGAGGCTGGTGGCGGTCCGACGGAGGGCGTAGGCCCGGAAGCCGACCGACAATGGAGGAGCTAGCCGCTGGTGGCGGTAGTGGAGGTGAGGATGAAGAAGGGATTTTGGAAGTTTTGCTGAGAATAGTAGACTGGAGAGAAGCCATGGGCGGGAGAGAAGCCCGGCAATGGCTTGGTACATTATGGAAGTGCCAACAAAACTATCACCTAGAATTTCCCTCTCAGTTTATCCATATTTATTTCAGAGAAAATTTATGAAATGCCAAAAAAAGGAAAAAAATTTATGAAAAACCTACTGCAAAATAACATTTTATCGCGTGTCCAGAATTAGCGAAAAATATATAAAAGAGTTCTTAATGACCTTTTTGCTCTTCTAATTTATTGAAAACACCTACGAAACCTTCTCTTCAAAAAAAAACGTTTCGATTCTTTCTCTTCTTCCATACGCTGCTCACTTTCAAATCTAGATTTTCTCCTCCAAAATCTTCAAACCTTACTTTCGCAATCTTCACACCATGTTGTCATCATCAGTTCTCACTTCATCATCATCATCAGTTCCCACTTCATCATCATCAGCAGCAGCAACATCAACTGGAACCCCAGTTACAGAAGAGAGCTGATGTGAAGAGAATGAAGACAGTTGCACATAAGCCAAAGGTGAATGACGGAGAATTAAGAGAGTTGCACATAAGCCAAAACCTGCTAAGCAAAAAGAAGGTATAACTTCAAGTTATGTTCATGATTCTGTTCAAATGCAGAAGAATGGTCATTCTCCGTATTAAAATGCAGGAGAATTGTCATTCTCTTTGTTAAATTGACGAAGAATTGTCATTCTCCGTGTTAAAATGCAGGAGAATAGCCATTCTCCGTGTTAAATGACGGAGAATGACCATTCCTCGTGTTAAAATGCAAGAGAATGGCCATTCTCCGTAGTAAACCCACGAAGAATGACCATTTCCCGTTTTAAAATGCAGGAGAATGGTCATTCTACGTGCTAAAATCACGGAGAATGGTCATTCTCCGTGTTAAATTGACGGAGAATTGCCATTCTCCGTATTAAAATCACGGAGAATGGTCATTCTCAGTGTTAAAATGCATGAGAATGGTCATTCTCCATATTACCACTCTCCGTTGTTAAAATAACGATGAATGACCATTTTCCGTGTTAAAATGCAAGAGAACGATTATTCTACGTGTTAAATGCAGGAGAATCAGGAAGAATAAAGAGAGTTAGTGTCACGCCCCGCTCCCGTAGGAGCGATCGTCCTCGCTAAGGCGTAATGCCGCACGGGCCTAGGTTGCGCCCGTGCAAGGCTATGTCCAGAAACGGCCGATTCGAACTAGGCCACAGAGTCGCACAGAGTGTCCCCATTTGCAGCAAAAAGTAAATAAACACGAGTTGAAGCGAATTCAAATTCTTTATTAATACTCAATGAGTTTACAAGCGGCGCTAGGCCGAGTTTACAAGTCTCTCAAGCTCTCTCTCTCTCTCTGAAACAAAAAAGGCGTGCCAAGTGGCTTACAAGATGGAATGATTCATGACGATGTTCCGATACATTATGTCATGTATATGGTGCTCCAGCTCCTTGCAACGCTCCAAGGCTCCAGAGATAGCTCCGCGCCTTAGCACGTTCAAGGGAAGCTCCGCACCCGATGACGTCTCCTGCATCCTGCAAGCAGACTGTGGGGTTATCAGTACATTGTTATGCACTGGTGGAGAGGCTAGCTCGCCCACGATGCTGTCATTACCAAACACGTTCTATTTACTTTTGTGCATCGTCTATCTTTCATTGTCTTTCTAATCTTGCCTTAGGATCAGTTTTATGGCATATTTCGTAGCCTATCTCGTGTTGCCGAATTCAAGTGTCGCTTGGAAATACATGCATGACTTACCCATACTTACCGTCAGGCCTTCCCTGTCCAGAGTAAACCAAGTTAGTCAACAATTCATATAAACTTTCAATGTCAAGTGCGTGTCCCTGCCTCAGGTTCTAGCACGTCGTAGGCACGTTATCTAACTCACTTGTATAAAGTACTATTATCATTTGGTGTGTTATATTTCAAGCATGTTCAGAGTGTTACATTTCAAGCATGTTCAGAGTGTTACATTTCATTTAGTTAACTTAGACTACTTGTTTCAATGCAAGGACTTGCACATGGATTCCCACTAGCAAAGCCCACTTAATCTACATGCACGGGTCGCTGGCATCATAAGCCATTTTTGACATCACTTGGGCATTCTCACCTATCGAAGCGTGATGGCTGGTACACCTTGATAGTCTTTTAAAATTCCTGGCCTTACGTCTCCTTGAGTGGCCGAGCCCCCACTAAAAGCAGTCCGTAAGCCCCATGTCTGATTCTGCCTAGGCCGGCCACGATATACCCCCCATCGATCGTGCCGCAGAATCCTTCCTCATGACGGCCACGGTATTCCCCCCCATCGCCCGTGCCGTTTGTCCACGACCATTTCGTTTTGGCTTGTCATTTAACATAACGGCTGTCTTGAGCCATAGGCTGTCTCTGAGCCATAATGCGTTGTCGACCAGGTTGGCGTCCGTACAGCGCGGGTAGCGAGCCCCGTTGCACGTGTCCGTCATACCTGTCGCTAACCATTCTTTCCTTTCTTATCTTTTATTCACTCTTTCATTTCTTTCTTTCACTTGTTCGTTCATTCATTCATTCTTCACGTATGCATTCATTCATTCGTTGATTCATTCATTCACTTATTCGTTCATTCATACATTATGCAACTCCCCGTGCGGGAGTCGCCTTGGCGATCCATCGGTCCCGAAGTCTTTCAATGTTGCTATACACTACTCGGAACGACTATGTCGATAGTCTGCTGTTTTATTATTGTAAACCGTTTATTGTTTCATTGTTGATCGCGTAGGAAACTTGAATGTAAGCTTGTGCCGTAGCACGAGCATAGAGCGTGGTACGAGAGTTCTCACATTTTTTATGTTCTTTTCCATATTCTATACAAGCATACAAGATGTGATTATTCCCTTAGCTAGGTGCATTGAGTCATTTATTAGCATGCGCGGTGTTATCGCCTAGCGATTCTAGCAATAGTGTCCGTATTGTTATGTGTCTAGGCTAAGCAAAGACGGGTTCATCGGAGCCACCCACCTTAGCGATGTTTGCATCGGCCGAGCGATACTCCGAGCGCGCCTTTGAAAGTCTAAGTCTGGATTTATCTTGATGGGCCAATGTAAGCCTTGCATCGATTCTTCATCAGGTCGATGCCAACTCTTTGGGTCGACGGCTCGTTTGAGTCGTTGCACTTGCCGTTTGAATCGTCGTTCCGCTAGGGCGGAGCGGGTCATTACATAATACACCACTCAAAACAAGTCTCGTCCTCGAGACTTCCTGAGTGCAGGTCATCCTATCATTCCTTAACTCGTGTCGTCGTGTTTCTTAGACAATCCCTATCGAATGGCTTTACCGCTCGATGGTACTAAACTATACTCGATACCTTTCTATGTCCCGTGTCTGCATACGTTTGGTCGATTTTATGGAATAACTTTTCATTCATTTTAGAGTTGATGGTACTTATTCAATTCAAGTATTTCTTCGTCTTGGTTGCTATTTCTTCGTGTCATGGGACTGAAATGGTCGCACAAGGCACGTTGTAATTCGTCAAATACGAGGGTCGTAGGCTGAGGCAAACTCACTTTCGTTTATATCGGTCTTCGAGATGACCCGATTCGCTTATCAAGCGTTCTTGTCCACGAAATCAGTATGATCTCTTCTTAGCGAGGTCGACCAAGTCTAAGTAATTTTCGTCCGATTCAAGACCAAGTATTACACTATCATCGAGTATATCTTCCTATCAATGGTTCAATTCGTTATACCAACTTTTACTTGCACGATATCGATTCCATATCACTCACTTGTTTAGGGCCAATCTCGTTGTCGTTCACGCACACTCCGCTCACACGTTTCTTTGATTCCGAGCCACGTTCGTACTAGTATTATTTCTTTCTTTTAACACGATCTCAATCCCCGATACTTTCCATTCCTCAAGTCTCGTTTAGAATTCAACGTGTCACTTGGTTGGATCGTGCACGCATTACAGGCGTCCCCAAAATACATGCATTCACCAAACCGCGTGATAGAGAATTTATCATTCTCACTCGAGTCGCATCGTGCACATACTCCGGCGTCCCTGAAATATATGCATATCAGCCGAATCTCGTGAGGGGTATTCCTATATTCGTGATTCACACTATCCATTCATACCAATCCTCAAGATCAATCTTTCGATTAATAACTCTTGAAACAGGGCGTCTCGCCTAACCGCTAGGCCATCTTTTCGAGACTAAGTCAATGTCAGAATTGGAATCATAGTTCTCCAACAATAATGCCAACACTGACCCCAATCCTAGGGTCAAACCAAAGTCGGTAGTACGGGGTTTTCTACCCAAGCTCGTGTCACTCAAATTTCTAAACATCGAGCACAATCACCTATTCGCATCAATGCATCGTTGCACATATTCGATTCCATTCAATTCACCAATTCTAACCAATTCATGTATTCGATCACGAGGTCGTCTAGCTTTTGACAATACGTTGCGCCCCAATCTCACGCGAGTTCGATTATCCACGATGGTTCATGAATCACCATACAATGCTCCCGCGGAATAATCATTCTCATCGGGGCGTAACTTTTGCTTGCGTCTAGACTAATTCATTCTCAATACGCGGATTGGACCTACGCAATCCTCAAATTCAATCGTCACGCACGCTAAGTCACTCTCGAGTCTACATTCGTGTCAAACCATAAGTCGATGTACACAAATTGCCACGCCATGCTAGTTCAATCACCCCCGCTGTATGAATCACCATACCAGCGCTCACGCGGAGTGATCGCCCTAATCGGTGCGACGCATGTGCGAGGCTAGAGTTGCGCTCGCATAAGACAAAAATGTCGACGTTGGGGTTATCGTCGAAATATTCCAAATATTTTATTTTCATCCAAGCCGAGATCTCTATTTGATAGTCCGACCGTCATTCATTCAACCAAAAAATCCTCGAGCCACGTCTATATTTTCCTCGACACGTTTTAATATTCCGAGTATAGCATCCATCGGAACAATGACATTTGCACGATCGTCATTCGCCGAGTCAGAGTACCCCCGAGTTATTGTATATCGATCTTTGATATGCCTCAATACCATCGACGATATGCGTAACATGACGATCTTCCTTTGCAACCAATTTCGAGTCGTGCGACTGATGTTATTGTCCGAACGGGATATACCACAATTCTATTCGATTCAATCCAAGATCAAGTTCGATTGCTATTCCTCAAGCTAGTTTCAATATCGTTCTCCAAAACTCAAGTCACATTTCATTTGACCCAATCCGAAATCACAAGTGTTATCCTTTAACTTCCTCGATCGAGACATACATCTTTATTCATCGTTCCGAGTCGTTTTCTAACTTGCGTTGCCCCTTGACAAGTTGTCCGAAGGACATCTCGTTCGGGACATTCAAAGTCACGACCAACTGTTTGCCATTGATTGTAAAAGTACAGAACAATTATCGGAGGACTGAACTTAGACTCACAATACAAACTCGCTTGTACAAAGAAAGCCTAGGGACGAAAACCTAGGTACAGCAGTCTAAGTACAATTGTTTATTTTAGATTCTGGGGGGTGACGATAGAGGCTCGGGAAGGCGACGGCAGCCCTGCCTTACTCCTTGGACGATCGGTATGCAGCCTTGGCTCCTTGTGAAAAGATAGTTGGCGTTGACGAAGAAGTACTCTTTTTGCTCCTCTGTTGCTCTCCTGGCTTCTCTCTCTCTCTCTGTGTATTCCCTCTCTGACTCTGTATATTTTTTATTCTTTTTGTTGCCGGCCTCCGTGCAAAGAAATGATGCTGGCTATTTATAAGAGTGGGGTATGATCATTAGGGTTTGCTAATGATCATTTATTTAGAATATCGGCGCTCCTTCAATCGATCTGAACCCTTGATCCTGATTACAATGAATCTGGGCCATTAATGCGGATAGCACCGAATCTTATGAGCAGTTAATGTTAACTGCTTTTAATCTTCGTGATTGATTATGCCAATATCTGATTGCTCGCCACGTGTCCCATTGGCTTGATGATAAATGATATGCCCTGATCTCAGTAGTTATGACGATGATGTCAAATATATTTGTTGGGATTCGGTTGAATCCTTGATTGATCCGATGCCACGTGTTTTGATTGTGGATACTGTCGGAGCTGCATAGGATGGGCAACACTTGAACTGCAGGGAGATACTCTTTGTGAGCCGCATAGGGCAGTGCTTTATTGAGCCGCAGGGGATGAACTCTCAATGAGCCGCATGTGCATAATCTTTACGAGCCGCATAAGCTAGCGTTGTATTGAGCCGCAGGAACTCGTTTATTCTTGGCCGCATAAGCTTGCCTCAAAACTTTGGTAGACAGTGCCACTTTGAAGATTTTCCTTATTCCCGAAGTACTGCTTTTCGTGTCAGTCGTTTTGACAACTTTATGTCAGGTCTGTCACTTGTCAGGTCTGTCAGCCGTTAGAGCATTAAATGCGTCCACACATTGGGCACAGCTGTTTTTGAAGACCACGTGGCCTCTCTCTCTGGGCCGCATGGAGTTTACTCGAGCTGCCTATGTGCGTTGAGCCGCATGTCCATGTTGGTGACTTTTGAGCCACATGATACTCTTGAGCCGCATGAAGCTCGTCTGATTTTGAGTCGCATGAAGCTTCCTGGGTTCTGTGCCGCATGAAGAATGTCTCATGACCGAGCCGCATGAAGGACGTCTCATGACCGAGCCGCATGAGGAATGTCTCATGACCGAGCCGCATGAAGGACGTCTCATGATCGAGCCGCATGAGGAATGTCTCATGACCGAGCCGCATAAAGGACGTCTCATGACCGAGCCGCATGAGGAATGTCTCATGACCGAACCGCATGAAGGACGTCTCATGACTCGCATGAGGAATGTCTCGATCTGCCCGTGCATTCGCTTTGTGGGCCCGGGTATCCCGAACACACGAGTGCGTAGGTATCATGTTTTCTTCCTGATGTGGGGGCTAATAGAAACACTTGCCCTCGATCTTTGTTGGGAGACTCTTGAGAACCACTCTGTCCGTTTGCCGCCGGGGGCTGGACACAGGCGGCTCTGTACAACTTTCCATCAGAGGCCCGCTTAGCGGGACGCTCTTGATGGTCAGAGGTTGGGACAGCTGACTGAGCCCGATGAGCCCGCGCTGCCCTAGACTTCTTCTACTTAGCACCCGAAGGTGCGTAATAGGAAGAGTCCAAGTTTGGAAGGAGGAAAGAGAAGTTGGTGCCCTTTTCAAAGGAGGTAAGGGGGCTCTATTTATAGAATGGAGTGAGCCCTTTCTTCTTCTCCTTTCCGATGTGGGACTAAAAGCAATATTTTCCATGCTTCTACACCAACTAAGTGTGGCGCGTTCTAAGGCTTTACGCGATCGCATCGCCTCGCAGACATACTCGTTCTATCCATAAACCCTTTAGTCTCGCTCGAACAATTTCTATAACGTCCATACACCACTCAGGGTTCGAGCCACTCGACTAGTCGTCGACACTCATTCCTATTCTTCCTCGAAGCTATCACATACACCACTCGGGTTCAAGTCATTCTATAAATCCTTAATCACATTCACATCATTTGCTAAGACATTTTTTTCAGATTCGTTCGACGAATCTCTAGCGTAATCGCTCACGTCGTATCGACACACTAAGTCGTTCGCACTATTCCTTAAGATCTAAATCAATCTTTCGTGCACGCCTAAGCGTTAGTTTGATAGCGTTCCTATCAATATACCCTCTAAGTGTAGCTTCGTTCCCGACCGAGCGGTACTTGATATCGCTTGCAACTCGATTGCACCAAAAACTCGAGGTGCGCGACATGCGGCACAACTTAGCCAGAAGGCCGTGTGCATAACCATCCCGTTCGGACTATACTTTGGTCTCGTGTACTCGTTCGTTATTGTCAGCGTAAGGTTATTCAAGCACGCCTTGCGTTTGCTAACTTTTAGCATTTTAGTTTTCTTTCGACTTTAAGTCCGTCATGATTTGGCACAAAGGCCTTTGCCTATCGATCCCGTTCAACCGAGTACTTATACAAGATTTTGAAAATATTAGACTTATTGTATGGAACATCACAAGGCACCACGAAAGAGAGCGTATACTTCTTTTATTTCAACGAGCTTTCAAAACGGAGAGAATCGAAATGAAGTCCAAGGACGTAAAGCCGAGCTCTGATACCAATCTGTCATGTCCCGCTCCCGTAGGAGCGATTGTCCTCACTAAGGCATGATGCCGCACGGGCCTAGGTTGCGCCTGTGCAAGGCTATGTCCAGAAACGGCCGATTCGAGCTAGGCCACAGAGTCGCACAGAGTGTCCCCATTTGCAGCAAAAAGTAAATGAACACAAGTTGAAGCGAATTCAAATTCTTTATTGATACTCAATGAGTTTACAAGCAGTGCTAGGCCGAGTTTACAAGTCTCTCAAGCTCTCTCTCTCTCTCTGAAATATAAAAGGCGTGCCAAGTGGCTTACAAGATGGAATAATTCATGGCAATGTTCCGATACATTATGTCCTGTATATGGTGCTCCAGCTCCTTGCAATGCTCCAAGGCTCCAGAGATAGCTCCGCGTCTTAGCACGTTCGAGGGAAGCTCCGCACCCGATGACGTCTCCTGCATCCTGCAAGCAGACTGTGGCGTTATCAGTACATTGTTATGCACTGGTGGGGAGGCTAGCTCGCCCACGATGCTATCATTACCAAACACGTTCCATTTACTTTTGTGCAACGTCTATCTTTCATTGTCTTTCTAATCTTGCCTTAGGATCAGTTTCATGGCATATTTCGTAACCTATCTCGTGTTGCCGAATTCAAGTGTCGTCTGGAAATACATGTACGACTTATCCATACTTACCGTCAGGCCTTCCCTGTCCAGAGTAAACCAAGTTAGTCAACAATTCATATAAACTTTCAATGTCAAGTGCGTGTCCCTGCCTCAGGTTCTAGCACGTCGTAGGCACGTTATCTAACTCACTTGCATAAAGTACTCTTATCATTTGGTGTGTTACATTTCAAGCATGTTCAGAGTGTTATATTTCAAGCATGTTCAGAGTGTTACATTTCACTTAGTTAACTTAGATTACTTGTTTCAATGCAAGGACTTGCATATGGATTGCCACTAGCAAAGCCTACTTAATCTACATGCACGGGTCGCTGGCATCACAAGCCATTTTAGACATATCACTTGGGCATTCTAACCTATCGAAGCGTGATGGCTGGTACACCTTGATAGTCTCTTGAAATGCCTGGCCTTACGTCTCCTTGAGTGGCCGAGCCCCCACTCAAAGCAGCCCGTAAGACCCATTTCTGATTCCGCCTAGGCCGGCCACGATATACCCCCCCATCGATCGTGCCACAGAATTCTTCCTCATGACGGCCACGGTATTCCCCCATCGCCCGTGCCGTTTGTCCACGACCATATCGTATTGACTTGTCATTTAACATAACGGCTGTCTTGAGTTATAGGCTGTCTCTGAGCCATAATGCGTTATCGACCAGGTTGGCATCCGTGCAGTGCGGGTAGCGAGCCCCGTTGCACATGTCCATCATACCTGTCGCTAACCATTCTTTCCTTTCTTATCTTTTATTCACTCTTTCATTTCTTTCTTTCACTTGTTCGTTCATTCATTCATTCTTCACGTATTCATTCATTCATTCGTTGATTCATTCATTCACTTATTCGTTCATTCATACATTATGCAACTTCACGTGCGGGAGTCGCCTTGGCGACCCATCGGTCCCGAAGTCTTTCAATGTTGCTATACTCTACTCGGAACGACTATGTCGATAGTCTTCCATTTCATTATTGTAAACCGTTTATTGTTTCATTGTTGATCGCGTAGGAAACTTGAATGTAAGCTTGTGCCGTAGCACGAGCGTAGAGCGCGGTGCGAGAGTTCTCATATTTTTTATGTTCTTTTCTATATTCTATACAAGCATACAAGATGGGATTATTCCCTTAGCTAGGTGCGTTGTGTCATTTATTAGCATGCGCGGTGTTATCGCCTAGCGATTCTAGCAATAGTGTCCGTATTGTTATGTGTCTAGGCTAAACAAAGACGGGTTCATCGGAGCCACCCACCTTAGCGATGTTCGCATCGGCCGAGCGATACTCCGAGTGCGCCTTTAAAAGTCTAAGTCTGGATTCATCTTGACGGGCCAATGTAAGCCTTGCATCGATTCTTCATCAGGTCGATGCCAACTCTTCGGGTTGACGGCTCGTTTGAGTCGTTGCACTTGCCGTTTGAATCGGTGTTCCGCAAGGGCGAAGCGGGTCATTACAGTTACACATAAGCCAAAGGCTGCTAAGCAAAAAGAAGGGCAAAACGAAGGTATAACTTCAAGTTATGTTCATAATTCTGTTAAAATACAGGAGAATGGTCATTTTCCGTATTAAAATACAGAAAAATTGTATTCTCCATATTAAAATGATGGAGAATTGTCATTCTCCTTGTTAAATTGATGAAAAATTATCATTCTCCGTTTTAAAATGCAAGAGAATAGTCATTTCCTATGTTAAATAACGGAGAATGGCCATTCTCCATGTTAAAAAGCAGAAGAATGGTCATTCTCCGTGGTAAACCCACTGAGAATGACCATTCCTCGTTTTAAAATACAGGAGAATGGTCATTCTCCGTATTAAAATCACGGAGAATGGCCATTCTTCGTTGTTAAAATCATGGAGAATAACCATTTTCCGTATTAAAATGCAGGACAACGGTCATTCTCCGTATTGAAGTCACGGGGAATGGCCATTCTCCGTGTTAAATGACGGAGAACAGATGACAGAAACCTGATTTTTTGTTTTTTTAGAAAAAAATTAATCAGGAATAAGGATTCAAGAGTTTTCGTTCTTCTTTCAAAACAATGCTAACTCTTATGGAGGATGTCAAAAAAGATGGCGACCGTTTACCCAAGCCAGTTATTGAGTCTTTAAAGAATACCGGTTTCTATAATTTCGTCGAGGTATTCTACAAAAACAGAATTGGCAGTCAAGAATTGGCCAATGTTTCAGAAGGTCTTGAGAAATTGATAGGAACTTACTTGGAAGACAAAGATGGCGTCGAATACTTTGAATTAAGCACTACTATTAAAATAGCGCCAAGTGTGGGTGATATGGCAGCCATTTTAGGTCTACGGTTGAAGGATGAAAATGAGGATGATGCTTATTATAAAAGATTGATCATGGAAAAGTAACAGCAGGCCACACCACCGGTATCATTGAGCCTGTGTAGAGATCACTTCAAGAGATTGCTGACTAATTCCAAGGGCAAACACTCAGAAGTCACGAATAAGGAAGTGAGACCGAAGTACTTTGAATTGTTACAACGGCTTCGTGATGGAGATAAATAAGTTAAACCAGATGATTTGGCCAAGCCAATAATCTTCCATTTATGCCAAACCACATTCTTCATAAAGTCTGGCAGTTTAAATTTACCGTACAGGTTCTCGGCCTTGGTAGACAGTGTAGAAGTTATCAAAAGTATCTGCTGGCCAAGGTTAATCTTGGCGTATGTCATGGAGAGCATCAAGAGGACTATGAGTAAAGCTGTTGGGGGGCATTACTCTGATGCATACTCAAAAATGGAAGGTTGCACAATATATTTCCTTTATTGGTTTGCGGAACATAGTACCCATGTGGAAAGGAAGTCTGAACCAATTCGTGAATACCCGAGATTTTAACATGGGATGGCTATGCAATCTCAGTCTTCCTAAAAAACGAATATCACAGTAAATTGAGATCGAAAAAGATATTCAAAGATTTGGTTATAACTATTAGAAAAAAGGAAGGACACCTAGAAAAGGAGGTACATATACAAGAAGAAGGTGCATACGAGGGAGAGAAACACCACCAAACAGGTGGGGGTGAGGATGCTGAGCAAGAGAGACCCCAACAACTTGAAATGAACACTGCGATAGAGGGGTCGGTACAGGAATTGGAGGAGTTGCGAGAAGAGAAATCTCATATTATTGCTGAGAATGAGAAACTCCATGAAAAGGTTATAGAGCTAGAGGCACAAGGAGCCCAACAACATGCAATTAACGTTGTGATGGAGGGGTTGGTACGGGAATTGGAGGAGTTGCAGAAAGAAAAATATCAGATTATTCCTGAGAATGAGAAACTCCATAAAAAGGTTAAAGAGCTAGAGGCACAAGGAGCCCAACAAATTGAAATGAACACCACGATGGAGGTGTCGGTGCGGGAATTGGACTCCTTACGAAAAAGAGAAATCTGAGATTATTGCTGAGAATGAGAAGCTGTGAAAACGTTAAAGAGCTGGAGGCACAAGGCAATTTTTTTTTCTTTTTTCAAAGTTCTGATTTGTAATTTTCCATGTTAAACTCACGGAGAATAGCTATTCTTCGTTGTTAAAATCACAGAGAATGGTCATTCCCCGTGTTAGAATGTAGGAGAATGGACATTTTTCGTGTTAGAATACAGGAGAATGGTCATTCTTCGTGTTAAAATCATGGAGAATGGTCATTCCACTACCAGAATCTGTCGAATTAGCGACGTTCACAAACGTCACTAAACCCAGTTAAAACGTCGCTAAATTTTTTTAGCGACGTTTCTAGTGACGTTATTTAAACGACGGAAAAAGCGTGTCGCTAATCGGAAAAATGTCACAAAACGTCGCTATGGCGACATTAATTAGCGACGTTGTTAACGTCGCTAATTAGCGACGTTATTTGCGACGTTCTCACATGGTCGCTAATTAGCGACGCTATTTGCGATGTTATTGTGTGGTCGCCGTTTATCGACACTTTAGCGACATTTTGGCGACGATGTGCTGACATCAGATTCGGTGCCACGTGGTGCCACGTCAATAATTTAGCGACATTTTTAGCGACATTCATTAACGTCGCTAAAGTTTAGCGATGCTTATAAACGTCGCTAAAAATGTCGCTAAGTTAAAAAAATATAAAAAACAGAATCTAGAATACAAATGGAGCTGGAGCTTGAGCCAAAATACAGAATCCAAAATACAAAATACAGAATCCAATCCCTGGGTTCGTCGACCCCCTCGGTGGAACACTCAACACCGGTACGCACAATACATTCTAGAATATACAAAAAATATAAAGAAAAAATAATATCCTCAATGAACAAAGTCAATAATATCCTCAACGAACAAAGTCAATATCCTCAAATACGTACAAAGTCAATATCCTCAACGAACAAAGTCAATATCCCCAAATACGTACAAAGTAAAAAATATAAAGTACAAAGTCCGAAAATGCAAAAACAAAACTACTGATCGCCTGGAACTGGAGCTGGACCCGGAGCTGGAGGAGGAGCGCCACCAGATGACTGTCGTCGCAACGCCAGGATCGTCTGATACTCCTTCGGTGACAACAGATGGACGAGCATGTCCTCCCATGCACCGCCGTTTGTAGACGATGCTCCCGACGTACCAACAGACGGTCGTTCTGTAGCCATCTCGTAAAACTGCTCCATCTGTTCGACCAACCGCTGCGTAGTCTCCTACGTAGCGTGGGTCATCTGTCGCAGCACCTCAGTCGTCTCCTCAAGCCTTTCAAAGCGTGAGATGAGCGCATAATCATCTGTATGCGGCGCCACCACCCTCTGCAACATCTCGTCACGCAGAGCTGTGATCTGCGCATCGACACTCTGCTGGTGAAGGAGCGACTCCTCAGTCTGTATGGGGCCGGGCACACTAGTGGCAGTCGTAGAGGCCTGTGACGCAATGAAGGCACCATAGAAGCCCGTACCATAGTACGTACCCCTATGCATGCCACCAACGGCCCTCATCCACAACTCGTCATCTGACTGGGCTGCGGCGGCCGAGGACTGCTGGGAAGTGCTAGCACCAGCTCCCTCTGACCGTGTCGGCCCGGCCTCCCTAAGCCTCAAAAACTCGGCCTAGAAATAACATCTATATGAATTTTCTACGTAACTAAAAATTAATATTAATGAACTAGCATTAAGTAAAACTTCAAAAACTCGGCCTAGAAATATCATCTACATGAATTCTCTACGTAACTAAAAATTAATATTAATGAACTAGCATTAAGTAAAACTTACATAGGTATCCCGGGCCTTGTCGTCAACGAACCGCTCCCCCTTCATGTGCGTGGCGAGGAACAAGGTCACCATATTCTGGTCCTCTCCCGATTCAACCTGTTACAAAATTATTATATGATTTGTCAATTAAGTTGAAAGAAATATATTACTATAAAGTATTAATTATGGGTATACGGCGAGATATGTACCATATGAGTGAAGAAATCTATGATGGACAGTGACCCACCACACCACTGCGACCCCGTCTGCCGTGCTCTTTTAGAATTTGCGGACTTCTTCTTGTAGGTTCCCTCATCGAATCTCCTCTTCATTGTCGCCCAGTCGGCGACAGAGATCCAACCCTGAATAGGCTCTCCCCGACGCTCGCGATCATTTTGGTCGAGGATCGCGTCCCTAATGAGCTTGCTGGTGACACTGGAAAAAATAGACTCGACAGCAACGGTGCGGTGGGGAGGGAAAAAGTAAGTCCGCTGAAAAAATCATAGAAGTACGTATGTTATAACATAACATACTAAATATTAAAAAAAATAAACTTTTATGTACCGAGAAGTGCTCAAACCAGAAGGCCTTCTTGTCGGCCGAGACATCCCTCCAGTTGATCCAGGGCCCCCCGTAGTTCTGTCGCAGGAATGTACCCAGCGAGCGGTGTACGAAGGAGGGATAATACCTGTAAAATTAAAATTAAAATTTATTAAACAAGTTTATAATAAATTTAAACAAATTAAATGTAACAATTTTACTTACTTCCTGGTTCGAGTACAGG
Organism: Iris pallida; assembly: GCA_029216955.1. Taxonomy (NCBI): domain Eukaryota; kingdom Viridiplantae; phylum Streptophyta; class Magnoliopsida; order Asparagales; family Iridaceae; genus Iris; species Iris pallida. Next base: position 244,727 of record JANAVB010001022.1, read on the forward strand.
CCCAAATCTCCAACCTCAGATCCCCCTCCGGGCGACACGGAGGATCTGTCTCAAATGGGAGCTGCCCCTGCCCCCCTGCCCCTACCCCTGCCCCTACCCCTAGCCTGCCTCTCGACCTCGGCCTTGCCCTCGACATGGGCCTCGCCATCGCCCTCGCCCTCGACGTGGGCCTCGGCCTCGGCCTGCTCCTCAGTAGTGGGGTCAGCCTCTGGAATACTCGACGGTACTGGCTGCATAGAAGAAGAAGGCCTAGCCTGGAACTGCTAAAGCCGGGTATGGAGACACTGCCGGCGACTAGAACGCTAGTGTATACTGGAGTGCGGGGGGATAAGGAGTCCGTAGGAGGAGTGGTAGATGGAGACTGTCGGCCTCGTCAACTCCCACCAGCACCGGAACCAAAGGATCCACGTCGAGCCATATCTGAAAAAATACAGAAGTTAACTATACTACATCTGAAAAAACAAAAGTAAACCATACTACATCTGAAAAATAACAAAAGTAAACCATATTACATCTGAAAATTAAACATATTCAATCCTCTTCTGAAAATTTATCTTGTTCCGATTCCTCTTCCTCTTCACTTCTATCAACTTTCTCTTCCTCTTCTGATACTTCTACCTCTTCCAATTGATGAAACATGTCATGAGGAACTTTCGTTGAGTCCACATCGACAATATTTATAATAAGAGGTAGTTCGTCTTCCTGATATGCTATCTCGTCGACATCGAAGGTATCCGAGCTTTAGTCTTACAGACTGCCCACCAATCTGATCTCCCGGCTCCTCGTTTGGATAGCTGGTAAAGTAAACTAGCTGAGACTGGCTTGCTAGAACTAACGGCTCATAAGCTTGATATCGACAGCGATAATTTATGTCAACATGACCATGTTTGTCAACTCTCCAACCTCGACCTTGGATCGAATCGAACCAGTCACATCTGAACAAGATGATCTTACAAGGTTCTATAGCATAATTGTATGTCAGTTCCACAATCTCCCACAAGACGCCAAAGAAGTCATTGTCTGGGTCGATGTCTTTGTAGTTTGAAGATTTTATGCACAAACAACGATTCTTCGTAGAATCCAAATCTAAGAAGTCGTCTCTTATTCGAGCATTTGTTGACTTGAACCTGAAGCCATTTACGTAGTAACTTGGCCAGGTCTTCACTTGATAAATTGGTCCCTTGGCTAGAGTTTTAATATACTCATTTTCAAGGATTGCCTCCGGACGATCAACCTAAATACCAAATAAACGATGCTAACTCACTACCAGAATATGCTGAATTAGCGACGTCCAAAAATGTCGCTAATAAGTAAAAATACGTCGCTAAATATATTTAGCGACGTAATTAGCGACGAAAAAAGCAGGTCGCCGAAAAGCTAGTCGCAGAACAAAATTTCGTCGCCTCTCGTTGTTGTTGCGACGAATTGTCTACGACTCTAAAACGTCACAAACTTAGCGACGTTCGGCAAAATTTACAGTACGTCGCCGACTTAGCGACGTATTTAGCAACGTCTATTCATCGCATGTAATGACTTGGCAAGGTTTGCCACTGTCACTACCGTTTTCCGTTATACGTATTTTCGAGATACGTATACGAATTTCTGACAATTGTCAGGTGGCCCATATTTTTATTTATCTTGCTTAGCTTAGCCTTGGTTTAAATCTTAACTTGATTGGTTCAACTTGGTTCAACATGACTTGTCTTGGCTTGGTTTGGTTTATATTGGGTTGAGATGAGAGGGGTTGCTATATAAGTCAACTTCTTCTCTCTCCTCCATTATTTGCATTTTCTTCTTCATCTTCTTTATTTACTCCTCCTACCTACCAAGCCTAGGCAAGTGCAACTAGCTTCATAATGGATCTAAAGTTTAATTGTTCAATTCTCTTCCTTACTTGATTCTAAGCCCCTTTAGAACTTGGCACTTTTGGGTTTGATGGATGAATTCTTGTAGATCTAGTTTGTAAACTTTTTGGTTTTTCTTGGTTTTGATCCCTAAAATTGGTTATTTTCAAAATATAATGGTTCCATGTTGTAGAAAATTCAATTCTACCCAATTTTGGTTTTTGAACTGCTTGATTTCGACTTCGTATGAGGAAATTATGCCATTTTTGAGTTCATGGGTTCCCCACACCTTTTGGTGCTGTCGGGACGATGAATAGTGCCACGCGCAGTGTCTTCGCTGTCGCGCGCCGCGCTTGCGCGCAACGTGTGCCGTGGGCGATTTTGCCGTGCGTAATGCGCAACTTGCGCGCCGCGTGCCCGCGCACTTCTCTGCCGCGCGCCTGCGTGCCGCGCTTGCGTGCAACGTGCGCCGTGGGTGATTTTGCCCGCGCGCAATGCGCAACTTGCGCACGGCGCGCCTGCGCACTTCTCTGCCGTGCGCCCGCGTGCCGCGCTTGCGTGCAATGTGCGCCGTGGGCGATTTTGCCCGCGCGTAATGCGCAACTTGCACGCCGCACGCCCGCGCACTTCTCTGTCGCGCGCCCGCACGCCGCGCTTGCGCGTAACGTGCGCCATGGGCGATTTTGCCCGTGTGCAATACGCAACTTGAGCGGCCACACGCTCGCGTGTCGTGCTTGCGTGCAATGTGCACCATGCTTGCGTGCAACGTGCGCCGTGGGCGATTTTGCCCGCGCAACTTGCGTGCAGGTCACTCCAAATGAATGTTTTTGCTTCTTTGAGCTATTTTGTAGCTAAAATCTGGAAAAACTCAGAACATAAAAGTTGTAGATCTTTTCCTTGGCTTCAAGAATATGTTATTAGTTATTTTATACAAGTTTCTCTCAACCATGATAATGTAATAATAAAACACGATAGTGGCCTGTTAAGGCTCACTCTTAACAATTATCAAGTAACATGATAATTCTTAATAGTGACCCATCGCGGTACACTCTTGACAAGTAATTTGACATGATAATTCTTGATGGTGGTCCGTTGTGACGCACTCTTGACTTGATAAAGTAAACCTACATGATAATCTCGATATGCCTTGCTAAGTAAATCTTGTCTTGACACCGTGGGTGTTTGTGCTTGTATAAGCTACATGTCTCGTCTTACATCATGTCTAAGATATGAATTCCTGATTTCCACGGTTAGGAATTCATACTGAATCTGACTAAGATAATGACTAGAGTGATAAGTAGTTCATGAAGAGATTTCCCAGCTACAGGCAGTCCTGTTATCTGGGCACTTTAATTGGACTTGTAGCCTGCCGTCGAGTAGGGCACATTTCCAGCACACTGTCATGTGTTGCACCCCCAAGTCACCTAATCCAACTCTCTCAACTTGTGACAGAATAAACTGGATTAAGACTGCAGGGCTTGTGGCTATTGGAACATCTCGATGCATCTTGTTAGTAACTAAGCTTGTGATAACCCTAGTTTGTTAAAGTATCAAGCCATACTCTTTGCTTGGCCGTGAATGATGGATGGAGTCCTATCTTATCTCGTCTTGCCTAGATCCAGTACATGGCTATCTCAGGACATGTTTGTTTGTGCTTTACTTTATCGATAATTGGTTAGAGACTGAGTTCTATTCAGGTAAAGGATTACAACACCGGTCATTGTTTGGTTTACGGGTTATAACTTGGTTACCGGAATAGTCCGTTAGTCATCTTATCGTTTATCACCCTGCTTTCTCTAACTCGTGTATTTCGTTATCCTTTGTGTATCATGTGCTAATATGCTGATTTTAGTTCTTAAGTGAAGCCTCCCTTGTGGCACTTGCTCTTTCTGGGGTCTGACCCAGCTGGTTTTGTTTGGCCAGATTTCGGAGTAGCTCCCGAGGATCTCCCTGTCTTTCGGCCAGATGGTGACCACTAGGCGCAACCCTGGCAACGAGTGGGTTCTTATTTTGCTCTCCCACTCCCTTGTAAAAAGTATTTTTTTTTGAGGCGTTTAGCCTCCGAGCAAGTGTTAGATCGTTTGCAACTTTACTTAATGTCTGCCTTCGGGCTGTAACATGATTGACAAATCCTAGGGTTGATCATGTATGACTGAAACTCTTGCTAGTCTCACGTTTTGTGTGACTAGCTTCATGATCATCTGAATATGTAATGTTTGGGACGCCTTACTTTGTATGTCTGATGATCTAACATCTTGTAACATTTACTTACTTGCTTGAGATTGAGACACTAGGCTTGTTCATGACCATAAGAGACTGATGGCTTGTAGTAAACCCTTATGCATCTAGACAGCCGTGATCGTATTGCGAGGAGGGATTCACTTCAAAGTACGTAGTTGGTTGTGTCTGTCCTCCGCTCTCCAGTATTCTGGTTCTGGGGCGTGACAACCACGTCAGCACGTTTAGCGACGTTTAGCGACGTGCCGATACAGTTAGCGACGTCTTCGATTAAACTTAGCGACGTATCGATACATGTTTGCGATGTTTTTTCGTGTCGCAAAACGTTACAAACCGTCGCTAATATGCTAGAAAATTAAAAATATATATATAATGCTGTTTTCAAATCCTGCACACTATACTTCACATACACTGTAAACACTAATCTGGAAACTATATTGCATTGCAAATTTCTGAACACCAATAATCACTGCACCTAATTTACTAGTTATAAACTACGCATCTGAGATAGAGTCAAATAGTGTCAAACACTGCATCGTCACAAACATCCAATAGAATCAAATAAAAATGGGAGATGATAAAAAGTCTTCCACCAACATAGATGTCCAATAGTGTATAAACAAAAGTCTCCCACCAAGTGTATAAACAAGTGTACCAATAAACAATTTGCCCATAGGTCCAATACATACAACTCATAAAAAAACCAATAAAATCACTGAGGACCCTTGCTGCGCATCTGAGATAGCATGAACACATACTGCTCCTGTGTGAGCTGTACCACAGGGGCAGTAGGAGGCAGTACAATGTCTGGAGTCGGTGCCGTCGATGGACCGGAAGGACGTATCTGCTCCAGCTCTCGCAGTCGCTCAGCATGCGCAGCAAGGGTACGCACCATCCTCTGAGAACTCTCCTCAATTGAAGTATGTATCTGAGTGAGTGAGGCAGACATGGTCCTCTGCAATCCCTTCAGCTCGACCTATCTATGCTCTGTGTGCTCCGTAGACTCGGTGAGCGTGTGCAAGCTGGCAGCTGTAGCCTGCTGCAGACTCATCAGCTCCTGTATACTGTGCTCGACCGCATCAAATCGTCCGGTGATCATCGGATCGTCGGATCGTCGTTCTGTGGTATGGTGATCAGAAATCTGTTGCTGCAACTCACGACGCAGCTCGTCGATCTGACGACCAATATCCTGAGCTCGTGATGACGCCTGCCAAGTTGGAGACTGTGCACTGACAGAGGGGGCTCGGGATAACTCTGAAGCCAAATAGGCGTCGTAGGATCCCGTACCGTAGTACGTACCCTTCTGAAGACCACCAACGGCGGTCATCCAGAGGTCGTCCGGCGATGGAGCTATAGGCGGCTGGGAGGAAGTACCAGCCCCTCCCTCTGCTGGCGCACTTGCAGCAGCCGCCGCCTCCTCTTGTAGCTGAAGAAACTCGGCCTAGAACATTGTTTGCTAACGTCTAAGTGTTTGCTAAAGTCTATATTGATATCTATTTTCCTATTTTCTAAATTATAGTAAATTAATATAAAGAATAGAACGTACATATGCCTGCGTCGCCCTCTCGTCAATAAACTTCCCAACCCTCTGATGGGTGACCAGAAAGACGGTCACCATGTTGGGGTCCTCACCCTTTTTTACCTGTTAAAATATATTATCTATTATTAGTATTAAACATTCTATCCAACTATATATAAAATGATGTCCGGTAAAGTAAATGTACCAGACGACGAAAATACTCCGTCATAGGAATGGAGCCACCACAACACTTACTGGCGCTCGACCGCGCCACCTTGGCCTTGTCAGACTGCTCCTGGTACATGGCCTCGCCGAATCTAGCCTTCATCGCAGTCCACTGCTTTGGCGTGATCCAACCATGGATCGACTTTCCGGAGCGATCACGAGACTTCTGGTCGTGGATCGCATCACGGATGAGCTTGCCTACGACGACAGAAAATTGGGCCTCGACCTTCGCCGTCCGGTGTGGTGGATAGAAATAGGTCCTCTACAAGAAGTAAAATAGAAAGAGTTGTATAATATACACAAATGATTATTAAAATTTAAAAATAAATAATTTTTTTACCTTGAAGTGGGCCAACCAAAAGGCCTTCCTATCTGCAGGAGCATCTGAGTAGTTAATCCAAGGCCCACCTTAGTTCTGCCTCAGAAATAACCCCAGTTGTCTCTGTACTGCAAGAGGTCGATATCTATACAATAATAAATTTCATAAATATATATGTACATATAATCATTTGAGAAATATATATTAACTAATTAACTTACTTCGTAGGCCCGTCCGTCCAAATCTCCATACGCGTCTCGTCCGGAGGAGTGCATGGAGGGTCGCTCTCACCTCCTGCATGACCAGGATCAGTCTGATCGCCGTCCTCCATATGCTCGGCGTCGGCTCTCCCCATGGAGCCGTCGGTAGGAGGAATGCTGGACGCGGGAGGAATGCTGGACGACGAGGGAGGAGTCGCCAACCTGCTAGAACTGCCATGTCCCGGTAATAGACCGGGAACAGAACGATACACGGGCGTACTCAGAGATGAGGATGAGGGTGCAGAATCTGCATCCCCAACCTGATGCACACGGGACTGCCTAACATATTATCCTCCGCGTCGTACTCCTGGTCTAGTCATACCTGATAATAACATATGACAATTGTCACGCCCCAGAACCAGAATACTGGAGAGCGGGGGCAGACATAGCCAGCTACGTATATTGAAATGGATTCCATCTCGCTATACGGTCACGACTGTCTAGATATATGAGGGTTTACTACAAGCCAACAGTCTCCTATGGTCATGAACAAGCCTAGTGTCTCAATCACAAGCAAGTAAGTAAAAGTCACAAGATGTATGATCATTAAATATACAATAGTAAGGCGTCCCAAACATTACATATTCAGTTGATCATGAAGCTAGTCGTTACAAAATGTCAGGAGTAGCAAGAGTTTAGTCATACATGATCAACCCTAGGATCTGTCAATCATGTTACGACTCGTTGGCAGACAGTAAGTAAATGCAATCGAGTTAAACAGGTGCTCGTTGGCTAAACGCCTCAAAAGAATATTTTTACAATAGAGTGGGAGAGCCAAAAATAACCCACTCGTTGCCCTGGTTACGTCTGGTGTTCACCATCGCGCTGGAAAAGCGGTAGATCCTCTGGAGCTGCTCCAAAATCTGGCCATACAAAACAAGCTGGGTCAGATCCCAGAAAGAGTAAGTACCACAAAGAAAGCTTCACTTAGGAACTAAAACCAGCAATCAGCACAAGAGTATAAATATAGTAAGAACTAAAAATAAAAAAAATACATCAGGATGATATACGACGAGATAACCATGGAACTATTCAGATAACCAGGTTACAACCCGTAAACCAAACAAGGACCGGGGTTGTAACCCTTCGTCTGAACAGAACTTGAAATTCTCACCATTTATTGGTAAAATAAATACAAGCATTCTGGTCATACAGTAATCTGGAACAGGATCAGGGCAAGACTAGACTGGTTAGACTCCATCCAATCATTTCATGGGCAAGACTAGACTGGTTAGACTCCATCCAATCATTTTACGGGCAAGCAAGAATTACGGCTTGATACTTTAACTAACTAGGGTTATCACAGACCTAATTACTAGCAAGATGCAGTGAGATTACTCCACAGCCACAAGCCCTGCAGACCATCCAGGTTACCCGGGTTGAAAGATTAGAGTTGAATTCAGGTGGGTACATCGTCCAGGAAACGAATGTACCCTTAGGCAGCTTGAAGGGTGCAACACATGACAGTGTACTGGAAATGTGCCCTACTCGACGGCAGGTTACAGATCCCAAGGCGTGCCCAGGTAACGGGATTGCCTGTAGCTGGGAGATCTCTTTATGACTAGTGTATTAATCTAGTTATTAGCCTTAGTCCATTTTAATGGATACTCCTGACCGTGGTACTCAAGAGTCTCCTCCTAGACATGATGCAAGACAAGACTGGTTTATTTGTACAAGCACAATCGTCCACGGTGTCCAGGACATTTATACAGGTCATGTCATGTCAGGTAGCCGTCGCAACAGCTGTTTAAGATATATCATGTCAGGTTATTATGTCAAGGAGTGCGCCACGACGGGCCACTATCAGGTCATGTCAGGTTTACTTGTCAAGAGTGCACCACTACGGGTCACTATCGTGTCATGCTCAGGTATCATTTCCAAACATCTTAAACAAATCCATGATTATCAAGTTCATGACAAAAGGCGTAAGGATATAAAATGGGTATAAAATATCTAATAAAATAACAATATTCAGGGCTATAGAAGAGCCATGCGGCTAAGGTATAAGTGGCCAGGAATGATCACATGCGGCTGGAAGAGAACAGCCCATGCGGCTAATAGGGTCACGCGCATGCGGTTTAGTAGAAGCCCATGCGGCTGGGTATGATCTCTTGCGGCTGAAAGCGGGCCCGGGTTCATGCGGCTAAATAAGGTGGGCTCACATGCGACTGCATAAGCAAGGGGGCACATGCGGCTAGGTTCGCTCAAGGGCGTATGCGGTTGAAGGGACAGGAGCCTCATGCGGTTCTCAGAAAGTGGGTCCATATGCGGCTGGCTGACCAATCGAGTATATGCGACCGGGGAAAACAGCCCATGCGGTTGTGGGGAGAAATGACTATGCGACCAATGGAAGCAAACCCATGCGGCTGGAAGACTGCGGTCTATGCGGCTCGCGAGTGTTGAGTTCATGCGGCTCAGGTTGCTGGAAATCCACGCGGCCAGGAAGGACTGGGCCTCAGTCAAAGGAATACTTGCCGCATGAACTTGTCATGCGGTTAAGTCAAGGCAATAGCGCGTGCGGTTGGAATTGACTTGTCGTATGAATGTTCATGCGGTCAAGTGCTACCATGCGGCTCGGGACTGTGCTTCTTCCCCAAATTTTCGAGAAGAAGTACACCATAAGCCATGGCTTCCAAGCTGCATAACTCTATCATCCGGAGCCCAAATCCGAACTTCCATAGGTCAAAATGGGGTAGAACGAAATTCTCTACAACGTGGAACCATCAAAACTCGGAAATAACAAGATTAAGTAGATCAAAACCCAAGAAATTAGAAAATAATATAAATATAGATCTACAAGAATCTAGCCATGGAAAGTGAAAATGCCAAGTTCTAAAGTATGTTAAAATATTGTAAGGAAGAGAATGAAACAATAAAATTAGAGTTCCTCCATGAAGCAAGTTGCACTTGCCTAGACCTCTCTCTCTCTCTCTCTCTGCTAGGTAAGGAAGTAAATGAGGAAGAAGAAGATGATTAAATGAAGAGAGAGAAAGGAGAAGGGGTTAATAAATATCAAGGGTGGTGGTAGGTAGGGGGTTCACTTGGGTTCATCATGAACCAATAGCAAATCCCAAACCGAACCAAGCCAACCCGAACCAAGAATAACCAAGCCAAACCAAACCAAGGAGAGAAACCAAGCCAAGAAGGAAAAGTTAAGCCAGGAATCAAGCAATACAGAATAAAATACGTACACGTATTCCAAAAATACGCAATACGAACCACATGCATTACAACTCTACCCACCTTAAAAGAATTCCGTCCTCAGAATTTAATCAAGAGGCTAGAGGAGCAATGACAAGCTACACTAATCGCAGGCAAGTATTAACTAGACAATCAATCAATCATGCAAGCAAGGAATTGAAGGCATGAGGCATAAGGAAGATATTATACCTCACGAGTTAAACAAGTCAGAATATCGCGATCGGATGTCATCCTCATGCTCCCACGTTGACTCACCCAAAGAGTGATGACCCCAAGCAACTCGGACTAACTTGATAGTCTTGTTCTTGAGGATCTTCTCTCTCCAGTCCAATATAGACACAGGCCTCTCCTCATTTGAAAGGTTGCTACCAACAACCAATTTCGAATGATCCAGGATGTGGCTCGGGTCTGGGATATACCGTCGTAATTGGGATACATGGAATACGTCATGTACCTCGCTTAGCGACGGCGGAAGAGCGAGACGATAGGACACATCTTCTACTCGCTCCAGAATGTCAAATGGCCCTATATACCTAGGACTAAGCTTTCCCCGTACGCCGAAATGAATGACGCCACGGTTAGGCGAAATTCTCAGGAATACATGGTCACCGACGAAAAATTCGAGAGGGCGCCGATGGGAATCGGCCCAATGACACTGGCGATCTTGGGCAACTCGAAGATGATCCCTGACTCTTCTGATCACTTCAACTGTCTGGGAAATCATTTCTGGACCGAGCATCTGCCTCTCTCCGACATCATCCCAGGCTAGCGGGGATCTGTACTTTCTGCCATACAGTGCCTCGAATGGTGCCATCTGGATACTGGCTTGGAAACTGTTGTTGTACGAAAACTCCACCAGGTGCAGGTGATCTTCCTACGAGCTACCGAAGTCAAGTGTACAGGACCTCAATATGTCTTCAAGAGTCTGGATTGTACACTCCGACTGACCATCTGTCTGCGGATGATATACGAAACTGAACTGGAGATGAGTCCCCAAACTCTCTTGCAAGCTACGCCAAAAGTGTGACGTGAATCTTGAATCTCTATCCGAGATGATACTGACTGGCACTCCGTGCAACCTGACAATCTGCCTGAGGTACATTTCTGCTAGCTGAGCTGTCGATTGACCAACTCTGAACGGGAGGAAGTGAGCTACCTTCGTGAGCCGATCAACTATAACCCAGATAGTATCTCTACCAGCTGGGGGTATCTAGGCAATCCGGTCACAAAATCCATGGTCACATGTTCCCATTTCCATTCTGGGATCGACAAGGGCTGAAGAAGTCCAGCCGGCCTCTGATGTTCAGCTTTAACTTGTTGGCAAATCAAACACCGAGAGACAAACCGAGCTATCTCTCGCTTCATGCCATTCCACCAAAAGTGCTGACGGATATCACGGTACATCTTCGTACTGCCCGGATGGATGGAATACTGAGAACTGTGAGCCTCTGACATGATTTCCTGTCTGATATCTCCACTGGGTACACAAAGACGCTTACCATGCCTAAGTGTACCATCCTCATGAATGCATAACTCTGGTCTTCAGCCTGCCTCGTACTCTGCTCTGAGTCGCTGAAGCTTGGAATCTGCTGACTGCGCCATCCGGATCCTCTCGACTATGGTGGACTAAACTTGTATGCTGGCCATCAATGCCACACTGGAAGGGAGGACAACTTTTATTTCCATCTTTTGAAGATCTGCTAACAGCTCCGGTTGCGCTGTTAGGAAATAAACTCCGGCTCTCCTGCTCAATGCATCTGCTACAACGTTGGCCTTTCTAGGATGATACTGCAAGTTGACGTCATAATCCACAAGAAGCTCCAGCCACCTCCTCTGACGCATGTTAAGATCCTTCTGGGTGAAAACATACTTCAGGCTCTTGTGGTCGGTGAAAATCTCTACCCTATCTCCATACAAATAGTACCTCCACAACTTAAGTGCAAACACTACTGCTGCCAGCTCCAAGTCATGGGTTGGGTAATTTCTCTCATGATCACAAAGTTGTCATAACGCATAAGCTATTACCTTCCCATGCTGCATCAGAACACATCCTAAACCTCTGCCCGAAGCATCACAATACACTGAGAATCCTTCTGTTCCATCCGGAAGCGTGAGGACATGAGCTGTCATCAAGCCTCGCTTCAACTTCTCAAAAGAATCCTGGCACTCTTCTGTCCAAGCAAACTGCGCCTCCTTGCGGGTCAACTAGGTCAATGGCGCTGAAATTCGAGCAAAATCTGAAACAAACCGCCGGTAGTAGCCGGCCAATCCAAGAAAACTGCGAACTTCTGCAACTGTGCTGGGCACTGGCCATGACTCAATAGCCACAATCTTCTGGGGATCCACTTCTACTCCTCCTCTGGTGATGATGTGACCCAAGTACAAATGTGATCGAGCCAGAACTCGTATTTACTGAACTTGGCATACAACTGGTGCTCTCTGAGAATCTGAAGAACCACATGGAGATGCTGCTCATGCTCCACTTCACTCTTGCTATAGACCAGGATGTCATCCAAGAACACGATCACAAACTGATCCAAGTAAGGTATGAAGATGCGATTCATGAGGTCCATGAATACAGCCGGCGCATTGGTCGCTCCAAATAGCATCACTAGGAACTCCCAATGCCCATATCTCGATCTAAAAGCTGTCTTCGGGATGTCCTGCTCTCTGACTCTGATCTGATGATATCATGAGCGCAAGTCGATCTTCGAGAATACTGCTACTCCTTTGAGCTGATCAAACAAGTCATCTATCCTCGGGAGAGGATATCTGTTCTTGATTGTCACTGAGTTCAAGGTACGATAATCAACACATAACCTGGACGTACCATCCTTCTTTTTCACAAGAAGCATCGGAGCTTCCCAAGGCGATCCACTAGCACGAATGAATCCCTTGGCTCGAAGTTCTTCAATCATCTTGTACAATATTTCCAATTCTGACGGCGCCATCCTGTAGACTCTCTCTGACACTGGGGTTGTCCCGGGAATCAAGTCTATGGTGAACTCGATCTCCCGCTCTGGCGGCATACCTGAAAGCTCTTCTAGAAAAACATCTGGAAACTCCTCGACTATCCGAGGCAACTGTACTGCTGCTACTGCCATCCGCAACACTAGAGGAGAAGGCTCAACTGCGCCTCGGGAAAAAGAAAACTTCGGCTCGCCTGGAATGCTAAAAACAACCCTACCAATGTGGCAGTCTATTCTAGCATACTGGTTCCTCAACCAATCCATCCCTAGGACTACATCATAATCGACCATCGGAAACTCTATCAATCTAGCAGAAAATTCTCTACCGCTAACTACGATCCGACACGAGGAAAACACTCTATCTACTCCCACAAGTCCGTTACCCGTAAGTATATTAAGCCTTACTGATAATGACTCGGGCTCCAATCCTATCCGTGTCGCGAATCGTGCAGACATAAAAGAATGCGATGCACCAGAATCAAATAAAGCTGGAAAGGAGTTGACGAGAATAGTACCTACCACTACCTCTTCGGGTGCCAATCCTTTCTCTGCGGTCATCACCATAGCATGACCATGCCCTCGGGGTGCTGGTCCCCTCTGCTGAAATCCTCGCTGCCTATTCTGACTCTGGGCCTGGGCTTGAACATACTGCTGGGGGTTCTGCTGCTGGAATACTTGGGTCTGAGGCGGCAAGGGCCTCGACAACGGATACTGCTGCTGCTGGACTGGAGCTGGTCCTCTCACCGAAGAGCTAGAAAGGTTGGACGATGATGAACCACCCCTATTCGTGCAGGATCCAACCCTATAGTCTGCTGCTCCATAAGCCAGACACAATCCCTGTGCCCTGCGGCACTCTGCCACTACATGGCCCGGCTTCCCACAATGAGAACATCCCACTGCGGAAGTCTGCTTCTGCTTCTGCTGCTGAGGGTACGTCGGGGTGGAATGCTGAACCGACGTCACTGAGGCCGCCCGCCTCGGAGCTCCAATAGTCAAAGCCCTGGCTGCCGGGGCTGGTGCTGAAGACTGATTCATCTGGCCGTGGGATCTCTTCCGACCTCCGGCCCTATCCACAATCCTCTGGGAGGTATACTCATGCCTCCTAGCTGCTCTCAAGACTGCATCAAAAGTCTGATGCTCAAACTGCTCGACTGCCAACAAGATCTCCAGATGAGGTCCCTGCTGGAACCGCTGGGCTCTATCATACTCGGTTTCCACCAAGGTGGGAGCAAACCGACTGAATCTAGAAAACTCGGCCGCATATCCGTCGACCGTCCTGTCCATCTGCTTCAGATTGGTGAACCTCGTCTGTAGTTCGTACCGAGCTACAGCATCAAAGTACTTGGTCTGGAATCTCTCTCTGAATACTGCCCAAACAATGGGTGCTGCTAATCCAACAGCCTGAGCCATCCACCAGCTGTGGGCAAGATCTAACAACTGCAGGCGCACCACGGCTACCTTTTCATTCTCTAGAGTCATGGCTGCTTCTAGAATCACCTCTGTGTCCTGAAGCCAAGCATCTGCGGCGATAGCATCTTCATTACCGTCGAAGAAGGGAGGGTTCAAGCGCTTGAAGCTGTTGGCCGCGCTGTTACCCTGATGACCTCCTCTGGTCAAAGCATCCGTTACTGCCTGGTGCAAGACATCACCACGACGATCTTGGGAAGCTATCAAGGTCCTGACGAGTCCTACCAAAGTGCCATCATCTGGCTCGGTAGGCTGAACTGGCTGGACTAGTGGCTCTCCATCAGAAGGCACGACTCTGGAGGCTACTCCCGAATGCTGGGCTTGATCTCCACGTTGCTGCTGATCCGCGGGAAATGCTCCGCCTTGCTGACCGGCAGGTCCAGGAACGATGTTGCTGAAGAAGACGACATGGGGAACAATAAGGAAGGACCAGGACAGATCAACGATATAAGCATATGATCAGGACAAGAATCCAGGAATTCAGAAGATACGAGCAGAGATCAAGGACGAATACTAATTGAGACATCTATTCGGTAAACCCTCACATTTCTTGATTTACAAGACCTGCATGGGCCACCACTTAAACCATGTCACGCCCCAGAACCAGAATACTTGAGAGCGGGGGCAGACATAGCCAGCTACGTATATTAAAATGGATTCCATCTCGCTATACGGTCACGGCTGTCTAGATACATGAGGGTTTACTATAAGCCAACAGTCTCCTATGGTCATGAACAAGCCTAGTGTCTCAATCACAAGCAAGTAAGTAAAAGTCACAAGATGTATGATCATTAAATATACAATAGTAAGGCATCCCAAACATTACATATTCAGTTGATCATGAAGCTAGTCGTTACAAAATATCAGGACTAGCAAGAGTTTAGTCATACATGATCAACCCTAGGATCTGTCAATCAACGGCCCGTAGGCAGGCAGTAAGTAAATACAATCGAGCTAAACAGGTGCTCGTTGGCTAAACGCCTCAAAAGAATATTTTTACAATAGAGTGGGAGAGCCAAAAATAACCCACTCGTTGCCCTGGTTATGTCTGGTGTTCACCATCGGGCTGGAAAAGCGGTAGATCCTCTGGAGCTGCTCCAAAATCTGGCCATACAAAACCAGCTGGGTCAGATCCCAGAAAGAGCATGTGCCACAAAGGAAGCTTCACTTAGGAACTAAAACCAGCAATCAGCACAAGAGTATAAATATAGTAAGAACTGGAAATAAAGAAAATATATCAGGATGATATACGACGAGATAACCATGGAACTATTCAGATAACCAGGTTACAACCCGTAAACCAAATAAGGACCGGGGTTGTAACCCTTCGTCTGAACAGAACTTGGAATTCTCACCATTTATTGGTAAAATAAATACAAGTATTCTGGTCATACAGTAATCTGGAATAGGATCATGGCAAGACTAGACTGGTTAGACTCCATCCAATCATTTCACGGGCAAGCAAGAATTACGGCTTGATACTTTAACTAACTAGGGTTATCACAGGCCTAATTACTAGCAAGATGCAGTGAGATTACTCCACAGCCACAAGCCCTGCAGACCATCCAGGTTACCCGGGTTGAAAGATTAGAGTTGAATTCAGGTGGGTACATCGTCCAGGAAACGAATGTACCCTTAGGTAGCTTGAAGGGTACAACATATGACAGTGTGCTGGAAATGTGTAATGCCCCGCTCCGCATCGGTGCATTACGATGAGTCGTTGACTCGAAGAGTTGCGTTGACCCGATAAGGTATCGATATGAATCGATGCAAGTGTTGCGTTGGCCAAAGGTAAGCTTTGAGTCGGTTGGAATCTATGAATCGAATCGATGCAAAGAGTAAGTCCCGCTTGAGCAAGTGCTGATTTTAGTTGATCTGGTGTGCAGGCTATGCTTCTACGCTGGACGATAAGAGGTCGGCATTTTTGCCTTATGCAATGAAGTGTCCGCGAAACCAAATTGTGGTCTTGCAACGGATTGTGGCAGGGGCGCGATAGGCCAAATCAACCGAGTAGAGCAAAGGAATGGCTAAGTCTGGGAGTTAGCTATGCGATCGAGTTATGGAAGCGAGACGCTTCAATCGGCGAGACGGCAAGGCGTATCGGCTTAAGGTGGGCGGGTTCTTGACTCTCTCTCCCTATTCCTTCACGTCTAATAAAATACGTTATGGTTGCATAATATGTTATCGAGTTAGCGAGCTGGCTCGGCGAGTAAGTGTCTAAGTATGCGTTGAACACTAAGATAGAACATTGAACAATCGAAACATTAAAGCGACGTGCATCGAGTGCACAGGTCGCGGTAGGGCAATGATGGTAGAACATTGAAAGATGATATTGAGATGTGCATCATGTGCACGGCTCCGAGAAACATTGAACACTAGGCGTAGAACATTGAATACGGTGCTGAGCGTGCCCTCGGGCACTTATGCTATGAATTGACTAAGTAAATACGGAAGTAGGCTATGCGAATAACAATACGAACGAGACGCGTAATTATGAGTACGAGACGACAAAGCCGTTGGGCGTCGTGCATCAATATGGATGTGTTGGGGCATAACGCCGACGGAGCTCCCCATATGAATGGTGGATTACGTTTATGGCACGGGAAACCGTTTATGTGCGACACTAGGTTTATGGATTACGAGATCGGTTGGTACACTATGGATTGTATGATATGGAACGTATTGCATGGTCAATGGACTCGGATTGCCCGTGCACGGGTGTGGCTTCCCTCGAACGGTTACGCCGGGGCGCCGGGACCGTTCGGCCTAGGAGGGAATTATGTGTGGTATTTATGGTGCACAACATTCGGACGGATTGCGACCGTCCAGTGCTGTGATAAGCTATGATATCCGTAAGTTTGGGATCCTTCAGATACTGGGCTAGCAACCCGTATCGAAGTGATCGTAGGCTTACACATATGAGATGCCAAGTCCATTACGGTGCGACACACCGTGACCTTCATATAGTTAGGGCCGGTGGGCTGAGATGAGAGCTGGGTGCAGGCGCAGGGCCTGCTACCCATTATGCATATGTTTATGCTTGTGAATGGTCGGTTGCGCGAATCATATGTTTGCTTATGTTAAGTTCTAACCACTGCAGGCTAAGGAAAATGGGACGACATGAGCACGAACACTATGTTTATGTTTCAGATTATGTCTAACTGTATCTGCTGCAGGAACACGGGATGTGGTGACGCATTATAATAATGTGCTATGTTAAGTTTTGCCATGAAACTGATCCTAAGGCTAAATAGAAAGACCACAAAGTAATATGCATGCTCACTAAATGAATAAGTGTTTGGTTGGGTGCGAGCGGGTCTTGATCAGTGCGAAGCGAGGACGAAAGCACTAAACCCCCACTAGTTTATGTGCAGGTTCAGGTTATGATCAGCTCGGGGCAGAGCTTGGCTTGGACGTGCCGAGGCATGGAGTCCTTGGCGTTCAAGAGGAGCTTCCGCATATGCGTTCGGACTTGAGACATGAAGATGTTCGGCCGAGGACTACTTGGTGGCTATAAAGAGGCATAATGTATGGAGCAATGTAATCCTTTGTGAGCTAGAGAGATCATGAGCGTTGTAGCCAATTGGCATTTTATGTTGGGCTATTCAGAGCCTTTGTAACCTTCAGTTTAATATTAATAAAAGAGATTCTTATGTTTCATTTGTTTTCTTCCGCTGCTTATGTTATCGATTTGAGATAGTTCTATGTGAACCTGTTATCTTGCCTTGCACGAGCGCAACTCCAGGCTCGTGCGGCATCACGCCCCAGCGATGGCGATGATTCGGGTAAAATCTAGCGAGGACGAGCGATTTCCCGGGTCGGGGCGTGACAAGTTGGTATCAGAGCGGTTCCATCCTTTGGACCGTGCGTGAATCTCTTTGACCCTCAGTTGCTTCGATATCGAAATTCAGTTGACTCTAAGTTGTTTCTGCAACCGCATGGCTCATGGATCTGCTCGACGCTACATTGGATGTTCCATACAATAAGTCTATATTAAGTGCGTACGTCTGCCACAAGTATGTCGTGACTATTACGCTATCTCCGGGTGCCATCGGAGAGTATTGGTTGCACGAAGTGCAACGAGTTATGGAATTCTGGTCGCACGAAGTGCAACGAATATGGTGATGTTGGTTGCATGAAAGTGCAATGATATGTGTTGTTGGTCGCACGCAGTGCGAGGAGTTATGTGTTGTTGGTCGCACGCAGTGCGAGAGATATGTGTTGTTGGTTGCACGAAGTGCAACGGGTCGATATGTGAGGCGATACGTATTACGTGGCTAGGCGAATGGTTATGTGTTATTGGTTGCACGGAGTGCAGCAAGTCGTGGATCGTTCGTTGCATCGGTGCGACGAGTCGATACGGTATGATGTGCGTAGTGTGGCTATGCGGATGGATAGCGAAATATTGTTTGAGATTGAGTAAAGACCTTAAGTATCGAGACTAAGTTGTTGCACGAGCTGCAACGTGCGGGATTCGAAGATCGTGGATGCGATAGTAACGAATCGAGTTGGTCGCTAAGTCGAGTTGAGTAGGCGAACGTGTATGTTGGCCATATATTGCGTTGAGCTTGGAATAAGCGAATGTTGCGGGTGTGATCGAGATGATCGCCATGGTATGGTTAGATCGATTATGTGTCAAACTTGAGCTAACGTTAGAGCTGGGATCGGAAGGATCGCCATACGGGACGGTTAAGTTGAGATAGAAGTCGGACCTATGCGAAGTGTGATGTCGAGTAATTACTCGATTCCGAGTGGTATATGCAATACCAACTATACGAGCAAGTATAGCAAAGTATTGTGTCGATAACGATAGGCTCGATCCTGAGTGGTATATGGGATACCACTTAGCGATGGTTATGTTAAGCCGGTTGGTGACTTGCGATAGATTTCGTCGAAACGATTATGTTGTTACGGTATGTTTGTCCGCAACGGATGGAATGGTATCGAGACTCGAGTGGAAATGATGCGATAGGAGTCGATATAAGTATGCTTGTGAATTAGTTAAATGAGCATGCGTGAAGTCGTGCCTACGGAGGATACGTCGGACGAGGGTTCGTTAAGTATAAGTTGAATGATAGGCCGAGTATATGCGAATGAATGTTGTGTTGAGGAAATAGTCGACCCGGTCGGACTTATGTCGAGTTAGTACGGAGACTTCTTCGGAACGAACTGAGTAGGTACGGAGAAATTGTGCGAACGAATTTGGGTTAACGCGATGAATCGGTAGCACGATTTGGAGTGCGAGTTAGGAATATGAGAATGGATGTGTGCAAGACTTGATTCGTATTCGAGTTCGGATAATGGCAATGATTGCAACGAGTTTGAGCTTATGAGAAAGGAAGATGTTCAAGTTATGCATATCGACGATGATATTGAGGCGTATCAAAGACGATATGCAATAACTCGGGGATACTCTGATCGAATGAATGAAAATTATGTTGAGCATTGTTGTTGGATGAATAAGATGCAAGTTAAGTTGATGGCAGTTTGGATGATAACGGTAGGAACGCTTCGGAGAATTTGAGAGTCGATGGATGTTGCTCGGATGAAATCGAAAGTGTCTGGATTGCTTCGCGGATCACCACTATGTTGACATTCTTGTCTTGAGCGAGCGCAACACCAGCCTCGCACATGCGTCACGTCAAATTTGGATGATCATTCCGCGTGAGCACTGGTATGGTGATTCATCCAGTGGGGATGATCGAACTTGCAAGGCGTGGCAATTTGGATATGGATTTGTGGTTTGATGCGAAGGTAGAATTGAGGATTGTGCGATATTGTCAACGGCAGTACCTAAGTGACTCGAGTAGTTAACAGCGCATCAGTCGCACGGGAGTAGAGAAATTATGGATTGGTATGTCGGATTGGGTAAAGTCCCGTAGGAAGCGTCGGAAAATTGATTTGGCTCCGCGGTAGGATATAGCATGGTTCGTTGTAACTGTCCCTCGTTGATGATCTTCAATTATCGAGCGTAGTTTCGGGGCAGCTGACCCTAGAAGACTTGACCGCCAAATCAAGTGAATGTTGAAGTCCCATAGGATGACCTTAAAGAAGTCGCGTAAGAAGGATAAGGAATGAGGTAGTGCATGTTGAGGATAAGTCTAAGCGAGTGAGTATCGTGTCTCGAAAGTTAGCGAGTACTAGAATCGATATGGTCAGAAAAGTTATGTTGGATCAAGTGGATGTTGAGGAACGTGCTTAGCGTAGTGACGCGGTAAGGCGATTGCAAGGATTCTGCAATGCGCGAGAGCGATGGATAGTAGAACGGCCCTAAGAGTTGTGTCGTAGGTCGGCTTAAGTAACGGTTAGGCTATGTGTGTTGAGCGCGCGAGTTACGTTACGAAACGAACTAGTCGGGATTGAATCGATGATTGAGTGAGGGATTCGTACTCGGTCGAGAGGAGGAGATGGGCGTATCGTAAGAGACCTTGGGTCGGAAAGATTGTTGCCTTTGAGCATCGTAGACTCAAGTCGACCTCTTGTGTCGAGAGAGCACGAGCATGATGTCTGGATAAGTTGCCTAGCGGGGGTAGCCCCAGACTCGATGTGCTGGTAGTTCGAAAACGTAGATCGTGTTGAGATAGTTGTGTGCGAGACTTAGTACGGATTGTAGACAAAAGAGTTGGTGACATGTGGACGTAGTCCATGTCGTTATGGCTAAGTGTTATGAATGATTGGATAAAAGACTTAAGTTATGCGAGAGATAGGAAACGGTTGGACGAGTAGGCATTGCGGAGAATTGTTGTGATCGGATGCGCAATGAGTTGATGCAATGCGAGTGTTAGGTGGCCGGCGAGAAACTTACGAGATCGAAGTTATGGTTGAATTAAGTTATGTGTAAGATGTTGGAAGACGATCGCATGTTATGGGATACTGTATACGAAGAGTATTTTAAGAATAAGGTGCTAAGATTTTGACTAAGTTGAGTACGGACCGATGGATGCTTGAGGATTAAGTTGAGCCTGTTAGTTGTCCCGATATCCTACAACTGAGCTTGGCTGAAATGCATATATTGGTGGGACGCCTAAAATATGTGTATGATCCAGACTGAGTTGTATGATTCCAACGATAGTAGCACGAGATCGTGAAGCGATCTATGCGAGGCACTTGGATTAAGTGTTGGTTTCGGTTCGAGGACGAACCTGATTTTGAGTGGTATATTATGTAATGCCCCGCTCCGCATCGGTGCATTACGATGAGTCGTTGACTCGAAGAGTTGCGTTGACCCGATAAGGTATCGATATGAATCGATGCAAGTGTTGCGTTGGCCAAAGGTAAGCTTTGAGTCGGTTGGAATCTATGAATCGAATCGATGCAAAGAGTAAGTCCCGCTTGAGCAAGTGCTGATTTTAGTTGATCTGGTGTGCAGGCTATGCTTCTACGCTGGACGATAAGAGGTCGGCATTTTTGCCTTATGCAATGAAGTGTCCGCGAAACCAAATTGTGGTCTTGCAACGGATTGTGGCAGGGGCGCGATAGGCCAAATCAACCGAGTAGAGCAAAGGAATGGCTAAGTCTGGGAGTTAGCTATGCGATCGAGTTATGGAAGCGAGACGCTTCAATCGGCGAGACGGCAAGGCGTATCGGCTTAAGGTGGGCGGGTTCTTGACTCTCTCTCCCTATTCCTTCACGTCTAATAAAATACGTTATGGTTGCATAATATGTTATCGAGTTAGCGAGCTGGCTCGGCGAGTAAGTGTCTAAGTATGCGTTGAACACTAAGATAGAACATTGAACAATCGAAACATTAAAGCGACGTGCATCGAGTGCACAGGTCGCGGTAGGGCAATGATGGTAGAACATTGAAAGATGATATTGAGATGTGCATCATGTGCACGGCTCCGAGAAACATTGAACACTAGGCGTAGAACATTGAATACGGTGCTGAGCGTGCCCTCGGGCACTTATGCTATGAATTGACTAAGTAAATACGGAAGTAGGCTATGCGAATAACAATACGAACGAGACGCGTAATTATGAGTACGAGACGACAAAGCCGTTGGGCGTCGTGCATCAATATGGATGTGTTGGGGCATAACGCCGACGGAGCTCCCCATATGAATGGTGGATTACGTTTATGGCACGGGAAACCGTTTATGTGCGACACTAGGTTTATGGATTACGAGATCGGTTGGTACACTATGGATTGTATGATATGGAACGTATTGCATGGTCAATGGACTCGGATTGCCCGTGCACGGGTGTGGCTTCCCTCGAACGGTTACGCCGGGGCGCCGGGACCGTTCGGCCTAGGAGGGAATTATGTGTGGTATTTATGGTGCACAACATTCGGACGGATTGCGACCGTCCAGTGCTGTGATAAGCTATGATATCCGTAAGTTTGGGATCCTTCGGATACTGGGCTAGCAACCCGTATCGAAGTGATCGTAGGCTTACACATATGAGATGCCAAGTCCATTACGGTGCGACACACCGTGACCTTCATATAGTTAGGGCCGGTGGGCTGAGATGAGAGCTGGGTGCAGGCGCAGGGCCTGCTACCCATTATGCATATGTTTATGCTTGTGAATGGTCGGTTGCGCGAATCATATGTTTGCTTATGTTAAGTTCTAACCACTGCAGGCTAAGGAAAATGGGACGACATGAGCACGAACACTATGTTTATGTTTCAGATTATGTCTAACTGTATCTGCTGCAGGAACACGGGATGTGGTGACGCATTATAATAATGTGCTATGTTAAGTTTTGCCATGAAACTGATCCTAAGGCTAAATAGAAAGACCACAAAGTAATATGCATGCTCACTAAATGAATAAGTGTTTGGTTGGGTGCGAGCGGGTCTTGATCAGTGCGAAGCGAGGACGAAAGCACTAAACCCCCACTAGTTTATGTGCAGGTTCAGGTTATGATCAGCTCGGGGCAGAGCTTGGCTTGGACGTGCCGAGGCATGGAGTCCTTGGCGTTCAAGAGGAGCTTCCGCATATGCGTTCGGACTTGAGACATGAAGATGTTCGGCCGAGGACTACTTGGTGGCTATAAAGAGGCATAATGTATGGAGCAATGTAATCCTTTGTGAGCTAGAGAGATCATGAGCGTTGTAGCCAATTGGCATTTTATGTTGGGCTATTCAGAGCCTTTGTAACCTTCAGTTTAATATTAATAAAAGAGATTCTTATGTTTCACTTGTTTTCTTCCGCTGCTTATGTTATCGATTTGAGATAGTTCTATGTGAACCTGTTATCTTGCCTTGCACGAGCGCAACTCCAGGCTCGTGCGGCATCACGCCCCAGCGATGGCGATGATTCGGGTAAAATCTAGCGAGGACGAGCGATTTCCCGGGTCGGGGCGTGACAAAATGTGCCCTACTCGACGGCAGTCTACAGATCCCAAGGCGTGCCCAGGTAACGGGATTGCCTGTAGCTGGGAGATCTCTTTATGACTAGTGTATTAATCTAGTTATTAGTCTTAGTCTATTTTAATGGGTACTCCTGTCCGTGGTACTCAGGAGTCCCCTCCTAGACATGATGCAAGACAAGACTGGTTTATTTGTACAAGCACAATCGTCCACGGTGTCCAGGACATTTATACAGGTCATGTCATGTCAGGTAGCCGTCGCAACAACTGTTTAAGATATATCATGTCAGGTTATCATGTCAAGGAGTGCGCCACGACGGGCCACTATCAGGTCATGTCAGGTTTACTTGTTAAGAGTGCACCACTACGGGTCACTATCGTGTCATGCTCAGGTATCATTTCCAAACATCTTAAATAAATCCATGATTATCAAGTTCATGACAAAAGGCGTAAGGATATAAAATGGGCATAAAATATCTAATAAAATAACAATATTCAGGGCTATAAAAGAGCCATACGGCTAAGGCATAAGCGGCCAGGAATGATCACATGCGGCTTGAAGAGAACAGCCCATGCGGCTAATAGGGTAAGGCGCATGCGGTTTAGTAGAAGCCCATGCGGCTGGGTATGATCTCATGCGGCTGAAAGCGGGCCCGGGTTCATACGGCTCAATAAGGTGGGCGCACATGCGGCTGCATAAGTAAGGGGGCGCATGCGGCTAGGTTCGCTCAAGGGCGCATGCGGTTGAAGGGACAGGAGCCTCATGCGGTTCTCAGAAAGTGGGTCCATATGCGGCTGGCTGACCAATCGAGTACATGCGGCCGGAGAAAACAACCCATGCGGCTGCGGGAAGAAATGACTATGCGACCAAAGGAAGCAAACCCATGCGGCTGGAAGACTGCGGTCTATGCGGCTCGCGAGTGTTGAGTTCATGCGGCTCAGGTAGCTGGAAATCCATGCGGCCAGGAAGGACTGGGCCTCAGTCTTACGGCTGAGAAGGAATACTTGCCGCATGAACTTGTCATGCGGTCAAGTCAAGGCAATAGCGCGTGCGGTTGGAACTGACTTGCCGTATGAATGTTCATGCGGTCAAGTGCTACCATGCGGCTCGGGACTGTGCTTCTTCCCCAAATTTTTGAAAAGAAGTACACCATAAGCCATGGCTTCCAAGCTGCATAACTCTATCATCCGGAGCCCAAATCCGAACTTCTATAGGTCAAAATGGGGTAGAACGAAATTCTCTACAACATAGAACCATCAAAACTCAGAAATAACAAGATTAAGTAGATCAAAATCCAAGAAATCTGAAAATAATATAAATATAGATCTACAAGAATCTAGCCATGGAAAGTAAAAATGTCAAGTTCTAAAGTATGTTAAAATATTGTATGGAAGAGAATGAAACAATAAAATTGGAGTTCCTCCATGAAGCAAGTTGTACTTGCCTAGACCTCTCTCTCTCTCTCTCTGGTAGGTAAGGAAGTAAATGAGGAAGAAGAAGATGATTAAATGAAGAGAGAGAAAGGAGAAGGGGTTAATAAATATCAAGGGTGGTGGTAGGTAGGGGGTTCACTTGGGTTCATCATGAACCAATAGCAAATCCCAAACCGAACCAAGCCAACCCGAACCAAGAATAACCAAGCCAAACCAAACCAAGAAGATAAACCAAGCCAAGAAGGAAAAGCTAAGCCAGGAATCAAGCAATACAGAATAAAATACGTACACGTATTCCAAAAATATGCAATACGAACCACAGGCATTACAACAATAAAACAAATATACATATTTATATGATAGACATCACAAATTTTTGAAAATATCATAGTCACAAAAGTGTCACTAAAGTGTAAAATATGATGATAAAACAAACGTACAGATTTAATTCTCTTCTGAAAATTCATCTTGTTCGTTTAGCTCATCTTCTTCTTCTTCTTCTTCTTCTTCTTCTTCTTCTTCTTCTTCTTCTTCTTCTTCTTCCTCCTCTACATATTCACTTTCATCTGCATCTTCCTCTTCACATAATTCTACTTCTACATAATTAGATATATAATGTGGAACTTTTGTCGTGTCCACTTCTATAATATTTGTTACAAGAGGTAGTACATCCTCTTGATAAGCTATATCGTCAACCTCGAAGGTATTTCTAGCTTTGGTCTTGCATACTGCCCACCAGTCCGACCTTGTTGTTCCCCATTTAGGATAACTTGTGAAGTACACGAGCTGAGCCTGACTTGATAGGACAAATGGTTCATAGGCTTGATATCGACGTCGATAGATTATTGTAACACCCAATTTTCCAAATGAGGGTAAATTTGAAATTTTGTAATTATAATTATTATTTATTGATAATTATTTCATATTATGATTTTTGGTGATTTTTAATCATTTTTAAACTATTTAAAATTATGACTTGTGATTTTGATATTTTACTATTGTTTGGTTTTAATGTCGAGGAATTTGTCACCCCCAGTTTTCAGGAACAGAGGTATTTTTGTTATTTTGTATTTTTGAAATATTTTTGAAATTTATTTTATTATTTATGATATTATTTTGGGATTATTTGAGTCGGGTTCGAATTTCAGCTCAATCCGACTTGAAACGGGGACCCGGGGGTAGTGTTGATTCTAGTGAGACCCACACACAAGTTAGACATGGTCTACATGATATTAATTTTAGTTCACATGATAGAAATATTTTAGTTAGAGGTTAGACTAATTATTATGGATAAGGTTAGTGTGATTAGAGACTTTAAAATGACTAATTTAGCCCCAACCAATTAGCCCTTTCCTAATACTCATAGAGTAGGTTAGTGGGGGCATTTTGTACCTTACCATAATAGGACAAATAGCTCCATTTGGCCAGCCACTTTGGGAGAGGATAGGCTCAAGTTCATTTCATTATTCTCATCCACACTCTCTCTCTTATTCTTTCCCAAATTCCTAGAGAGCAATCCCTAGCAATTTCTCCACCAAATCCTTCCATTTCGCCACCAAATCTTCTTCTTTCCTTCTCCATTCTAGCCAAGGAGGAAGCTACCCAAGTTTGGGAGGATTCGGAGCTCGTTCGTGTCCTTTTGGAATCTCTACGTGTCGGTGTCGCTCCGGGAAGGCTTTTCTTCGATTCGATCTACCGAGAGGTATAAATCCCTTATCCTTTTCATTTTCTCATGCATATAGGTCTATTTTAAACCCATAGGAATGACCCCCATGGTTGTATCTCCATTTGTGTCCATTTTGTGTCCGTTTGGAGGTCATAGGAGTGTCCTTTGTGTTGTGGTTGTGTCCATGTGAAAAAAATCCCAAATTTGGACACACTATGTGTTGTTGTTATGTATGAATGAATTATTACATGTTTAATCTCATATTTTTGTATTGGAGATATGTTCTATAGTGTCTCATATATATATATATATTAGTGTAGAGAGTGAGTTTTTGATATATTATGTTATATACCTGTGTTCTTTTGTCTCAAACTACCCAAATCCGTCATGATTTTTATCCACATTTTAATTTCAGCCCTAACTTAGAAATGTCATAACTTCTAGCTCAAAGCTCATTTTATTCTCCCGTTTTTTTAAAAGAAGCGTATTGAAGTTAGCTTTCCAAAAACATGTATTAATAGGTCTAATTATTTCTGTAACTTTTTGGAGAATTATTTGAGTGTCAGCTGTACGAAAGACAAACGCGTTCTCGGTGTTTTCGCGATTTCGGGAGTTTCTGGAAACGAAAACGCGATCCGTTTGAAGTTTCAGAAAGCTAACACATAGATCTAAAAAAATACTTTAATCCTAGATTTTAATTCATGCTGAGATGGTACAGTATTGATTATTAGTAGGAGTTACTATTCGGTATATGCATTTTGTGCACCCTTGTGTGTAATATAATGTTCTATTTGATTTTAACCCATGTTAATGTATATACATTATGTAATTAAATAGAGAATGCAAGAATAAGTAAATGTTTAAATAAATAATGTATGAGGTGTAAGTATCCTATCTAATGTAAGCATGTATAAGTATGGCTTGTAATGGATATGTAGGTTCCATAGTATGTAATGTATGGTACATATAGTAGTGCAAGAGAATAAATGAATGATGAATGAATGCAAACATGAATGTAATGTAATAATAGATGTAATGTATGCAATATACAAGTTAATGAGATATAGTGTTCTATGTTAACACAAATCCTATATTACCTCATGTACCCCTTACACTATGTTGACACTATCACACTTGACACTTTGTTCACTTACACTTTGACACTCTTTGATATGTATACACTATGTATGCCCATTTAACCCTCACTTGCCCCTTTGCCATGTTCACATACACACACATAGCCTCTTAAATAAGTATTTATGAATATAGTTAACTTAGCTATGTATGTATATTATATATATGTTAGCATATTGTGTTGTAATATATAAGTTTATATAACCATTTGAAGTACCATGATTATAGACCTAATGTTGAATACCAATATATGCATGTGTATATATGTGTAGACATATATAGCTTAAAGTAATAGATTACCTAGTGTATATCCAATGTAAATTCTTGCCTATTTGAGTATTGAATAATTGCATGCTATATAGAGTTGGGTGTATGTTGGCTTGTATAGCCTTGTATTGATGTGTGCTTGCTAGGATAGCCTTGGTTAGGCTTAGTAAGACTTGTCTGGATTAGGTTGACCTAGTTTGACTAGTGTGGTTGACTAGAGTTGACCAAGTGTTGACTTTAGTCTAGATTGACCTAGAATCATGTAGAATGCATAGTAGACTTCATTATATCATTTTAGACTTGTTGTGACTTGTGTTGCTCTAACTAGGAGTCAGGTACCTCATCGCAGATAGTACATTTATTTCAGACATTCAGATACGAGGCGAGTACATTTTCTGACCGTTTCATACTTGTCTGGATTTATATTTTTGCTCTAGATTACTGTACTTGATGCTGACACGATCAATATCATGGATTGGTACTATATGGATCTTCTTCTGAGATGTTATCTCCTTGTATTCACTAAATACATATTGTGATGTACGTTTCACTTACATATTGTATTTATTGAATACCCTTATCATTGTACACTCATTGTGCATATTGTACTCTCATTATCACATTGAGCTATTGTACAAGCTATTGTACAAGCCATTGTATAAGCCATTGTATAAGCCATTGTATAAGGTAACGTAACTGAATTGGATCCTTGTGTATTGATTGGGGAGGGGAGTAAAATTGGTTATGTGAACAATCCTATTGTATAAGAAATTGTATATGTCCATTGTACACCCACGTACAAAGGAGTCCCATTTTTATTGTATAACCTAACCCGTTTACATAACCATATTGTGCTCTAAATCACATATTGCTTACAGTTCTTACTTATCATATATAGATATTTCCTATTATCAAATCTCTGCTGTTTTCATATACATTCTTCTTTCAGCGTTTCATGTTTCTTACTCTTTTGCATGCTTTATATTTCCTAACATAATATGAACTGCGTGAGATGTTTTGTGCTCGCTCCCGTCCTGATTGGACCTGTTGAAAATTTTACAGAAGGTGATGAGGAACCCTGCACCCTTACTTGGAGTTTGCCTAGTTGACACTCGTGATCTGGACCCCTGGGGAGGTTTAGGCAGCTGCTCCGAATGATACCTTGTATAGTGTAGATAGCTTAGACTGTTCCTTCTTTTCATGCTTAGCTGTTGTCTTTATTTTTCAGAGTTGTATATTTTAGAGATGATAAGACTTGTATTTCATTACTGTTGTACCTCAGTTGAGGATTCCTTTATCTATTTCATCGTGCCATATTCTATCTATAGATTGTGATTGAGTTATACCTCTGAGTTGGCCTCCTTATGGAGAGTATTCATATTATGCTAGTTATAGTTCATGACCTAGAACAGCGTTCTACCGCCGACACTGCGGCGTAGGCTGGGCGTTGTTACGTTCTCGTACCCTCACAGTGGGTGCGGGTTGTGACACATTTTTAGTGGTGGCCCATGCAGGTCGAGTTTATGTAGTGGTATTCGAACTAGAGTATCACTACAGCCTGCAGTAGGATTAGGATATTTTTGGGGTACTCAATCACATTAGGAAAAACTCTTAATCAGATTCCTTTTATCCAATTGCTGCTTATTGATTTTCCTTGAATATAAACTGTCCTCCCTTGATTTTTTGCTTCATTCTCAGTAATTGCTTCTTGTTTTGTTCTGTCTTCATGATGGTTATGAAGACACGATCTCATCGCTTCGGTTCGGAGGATACTATCGAGAGGCTGGCCACCTTTCGTCCTGTTCATCAGGGCCTCGAGACCGCAGCTTCTGTTGTGCCGACTCAGGTTGGCATTTCTGCTACATTGGAGGTGCGCCTCTATCTGTACAGAGATTTTCTCTCGTCATTTCTGATTTCTCTTAGCAGCGGTGATTCATGCAGCATCAGCAGCAGACCAGGGAAAACTAGCAGGGCGAGCTATCGTCAGGACAGTCAAGGATGCGCAGACCATTGGAGATCTTACTGCAAGTTCCGTTCTTCTCAATTCTATTCCTGCAATTGTCTTTTATAATTACCTTGAAATCGAATTCCATCTACTCCTTGTTGATTGATTAATTCTGTTATGTTACTCTTTTGTTGTGTTTGTTTTTTTTTCTTCTGAGAAAAATCATATAGGCTAGGTCGCCTAAATCATGGGATCTAGAATCCTCGATAGTCATGTTAGTTGGCATAGTGAGGACATGTAGTCAGATTTTAGATGTATTCTCGGGTATGGGAATTTAAGGTTTTTGCCGTCGCATGCGGCAATGCGAAAATTTTAAATACCATGAACCTAGAGGTACGTACCTTAGTCAAGGACTCTGTGATTATCGTAGCCTTGCTCACTAGCATGATGAAGACTCTGGACAACATGACCTAGGACAGACACATATGATTAACAGGTTGTATCTTAAGAAGGTTTAAAAACATCATACCCTTCTGTTGTTGTAAATAACTTAGGAGTAGGAATATTTAGTTTGTAGAGCTTGTTCATAGGTAGTTCCTTCATAGTATAATGGTATGATGACTTGTAGAGTGTCTGTACCCTAGAGGTGATAGTTAGCATTGGTGTTAGAATAGTAATCTATTGCAGATAATTCTCCTGTTATCTATAATACCAACTAGTTACACATAGGATGTTAGTATGCCTTACATCCTTGATGATTATTACTACTTTCCCTTACCTTTTCCAATGAGGCACCCATGACCAGAGCCTGCCTTTGAGTATAGTTGTAGTTTCACCTAAGACCGAGAGGTCTATTTGCATAGATAGATTGCAGATGATATTGGCATATGGGATATATGTTAGTTGGTATCTATAGGCCATTGTTGTATAGGGTTATAAACATGTTGTTTAGCCTATACTTGGTTCAGTTTTCCATTTTAGTTAAGTTCTCTTCGTGTTGAGTTCCTTTGTGTTGATCACCTTTATAGGCAGTGTGCAGACCCTTCACTAGATACCATGTCCCCTTGATTCAGACCATTCATCCTTAGCCTAGTTCTAAGCATTGTTTCAGACCCTTATAAGTTTAGTCTGCCTTAACCCTTGGTTGATCAGTCATGTATATATATATATATATATATATATATATATATATATATATATATATGATATACTTAGGATATATGATAAAAAAAAAAAAAAAAAAAATATATATATATATATATGATATACTTAGGATATATGTGATGGGTTGTTGTTCTTGAGCATATATATATATATATATATATATATGTGGTATTTGGTATTCATGTGCTTAGCTTGTAGGTATTTAGTTATAGGTGACTTGATAGGATTGGGAAGTTAAGAGCTAGCCTATTATAGAGTTTCTTTTTTGATAAATTCTAGTTGCCAAAACTTAGGTAGCTAGCATAGGTAAAATCCTAAGAAGTTGACCAGTTGATGACCAAGTACTTGGATGTTGAGAAATTGACTAGTGATTGACCCTTGACTATGTTTGACCTAGAAGGGGGTACGATCATCTTAATTTTGAGGACGAAATTTTTATAAGGTGGGTAGGATTGTAACACCCAGTTTTTCAGATGAGGGTAATTTTGAAATTTTGTAATTATAATTATTATTTATTGATAATTATTTCATATTATGATTTTTGGTGATTTTTAATCATTTTTAAACTATTTAAAATTATGACTTGTGATTTTGATATTTTACTATTGTTTGGTTTTAATTTCGAAGAATTTGTCACCCCCAGTTTTCAGGAACAGGGTATTTTTGTCATTTTGTATTTTTGAAATATTTTTAAAATTTATTTTATTATTTATGATATTGTTTTGGGATTATTTGAGTCGGGTTCGAATTTCAGCTCAATCCGACTTGAAATGGGGACCCGGGGGTAGTGTTGATTCTAGTGGGACCCACATACTAGTTAGGCATGGCCCACATGATATTAATTTTAGTCCACATGATAGAAATATTTTAGTTAGAGGTTAAACTAATTATTATGGATAAGGTTAGTGTGATTAGAGACTTTAAAATGACTAATTTAGCCCCAACCAATTAGCCCTTTCCTAATACTCATAAAATAGGTTAGTGGGGGCATTTTGGACCTTACCATAATAGGATAAATAGCCCCATATGGCCAGCCACTTTGGGAGAGGATAGGCTCAAGTTTATTTCATTATTCTCATCCACACTCTCTCTCTTGTTCTTCTCCAAATTCCTAGAGAGCAATCCCTAGCAATTTCTCTACCAAATCCTTTTATTTCGCCACCAAATCTTCTTCTTTCCTTCTCCATTCTAGCCAAGGAGGAAGCTACCCAAGTTTGGGAGGATTCGGAGCTCGTTCGTGTCCTTTTGGAATCTCTACGTGTCGGTGTCGCTCCGGGAAGGCTTTTCTTCGATTCGATCTACCGGGAGGTATAAATCCCTTCTCCTTTTCATTTTCTCATGCATATAGGTCTATTTTAAACCCATAGAAATGACCCCCATGGTTGTATCTCCATTTGTGTCCATTTTGTGTCCGTTTGGAGG
This sequence comes from Iris pallida, assembly GCA_029216955.1. Classification (NCBI taxonomy): domain Eukaryota; kingdom Viridiplantae; phylum Streptophyta; class Magnoliopsida; order Asparagales; family Iridaceae; genus Iris; species Iris pallida. The sequence goes on from JANAVB010001022.1 coordinate 277,116, forward strand.
TCATAGGAGTGTCCTTTGTGTTGTGGTTGTGTCCATGTAGAAAAATCCCAAATTTGGACACACTATGTGTTGTTGTTATGTATGAATGAATTATTACATGATTAATCTCATATTTTTGTATTGGAGATATGTTCTATAGTGTCTCATATATATATATTAGTGTAGAGAGTGAGTTCTTGATGTATTATGTTATATACTTGTGTTCTTTTGTCTCAAACTACCCAAATCCATCATAATTTTTATTCACGTTTTAATTTCAGCCCTAACTTAGAAATGTCATAACTTCTAGCTCAAAGTTCGGTTTAATCTCTTTTTTTTTTAAAAGAAGCGTATTGAAGTTAGCTTTCCAAAAACATGTATTAATAGGTCTAATTATTTCTGTAACTTTCTGGAGAATTATTTGAGTGTCAGCTGTATGAAAGACAAATGCGTTCTCGGTATTTTCGCGATTCCGGGAGTTTTTGAAAACAAAAACGCGATCCGTTTGATGTTTCGGAAAGCTAACACATAGATCTATAACATACTTTAATCCTAGATTTTAATTCATGCTGAGATGGTACAGTATTGATTATTAGTAGGAGTTACTATTCGGTATATGTATTTTGTGCACCCTTGTGTGTAATATAATGTTCTATTTGATTTTAACCCATGTTAATGTATATATATTATGTAATTAAATAGAGAATGCAAGCATGAGTAAATGTTTAAATAAATGATGTATGAGGTGTAAGTATCCTATCAAATGTAAGCATGTATAAGTATGGCTTGTAATGGATATGTAGGTTCCATAGTATGTAATGTATGGTGCATATAGTAGTGCAAGAGAATAAATGAATGATGAATAAATGCAAGCATGAATGTAATGTATTAATAGATGTAATGTATGCAATATACAATTTAATGAGATATAGTGTTCTATGTTAACACAAATCCTATATTACCTCATGTACCCCTTACACTATGTTGACACTATTACACTTGACACTTTGTTCACTTACACTTTGACACTCTTTGATATGTATACACTATGTATGCCCATTTAACCCTCACTTGCCCCTTTGCCATGTTCACATACACACACATAGCCTCTTAAATAAGTATTTATGAATATAGTTAACTTAGCTATGTATGTATATTATATATATGTTAGCATATTGTGTTGTAATATATAAGTTTATATAACCATTTGAAATACCATGATTATAGACCTAATGTTGAATACCAATATATGCATGTGTATATATGTGTAGACATATATAGCTTAAAGTAATAGATTACCTAGTGTATATCCAATGTGAATTCTTGCCTATTTGAGTATTGAATAATTGCATGCTATATAGAGTTGGGTGTATGTTGGCTTGTATAGCCTTATATTGATGTGTGCTTGCTAGGATAGCCTTGGTTAGGCTTAGTAAGACTTGTCTGGGTTAGGTTGACCTAGTTTGACTAGTGTGGTTGACTAGAGTTGACCAAGTGTTGACTTTAGTCTAGATTGACCTAGAATCATGTAGAATGCATAGTAGACTTCATTATATCATTTTAGACTTGTTGTGACTTGTGTTGCTCTAACTAGGAGTCAGGTACCTCATCGCAGACAGTACGTTTATTTCAGACATTCAGATACGAGGCGAGTACATTCTCTGACCGTTTCATACTTGTCTGGATTTATATTCTTGCTCTAGATTACTGTACTTGATGCTGACACGATCATTATCACGGATTGGTACTATATGGATCTTCTTCTGAGATGTTATCTTCTTGTATTCACTAAATACATATTGTGATGTGCATTTCACTTACATATTGTATTTATTGAATACCCTTATCATTGTACACTCATTGTGCATATTGTACTCTCATTATCACATTGAGCTATTGTACAAGCCATTGTACAAGCCATTGTATAAGCCATTGTACAAGCCATTGTATAAGGTAACGTAACTGAATTGGATCCTTGTGTATTGATTGGGGAGGGGGAGTAAAATTGGTTATGTGAACAATCCTATTGTATAAGAAATTGTATATGTCCATTGTACACCCACGTACAAAGGAGTCCCATTTTTATTGTATAACATAACCCGTTTACATAACCATATTGTGCTCTAAATCACATGTTGCTTACAGTTCTTACTTATCATATATAGATATTTCCTATTATCAAATCTCTGCTGTTTTTATATACATTCTTCTTTCAGCATTTCATGTATCTTACTCTTTTACATGCTTTATATTTCCTAACATGATATGAACTGCGTGAGATGTTTTGTGCTCGCTCCCGTCCTGACTGGACCTGTTAAAATTTTTATAGAAGATGATGAGGAACCCTGCACCCTTACTTGGAGTTTTCCTAGTTGACACTCGCGACCTGGACCCCTGGGGAGGTTCAGGCAGCTGCTCAGGATGATACCTTGTATAGTGTAGATAGCTTAGACTGTTCCTTCTTTTCATGCTTAGCTGTTGTCTTTATTTTCAGAGTTGTATATTTTAGAGATGATAAGACTTGTATTTCATTACTGTTGTACCTCAGTTCAGGATTCCTTTATCTATTTTATCGTGCCATATTCTATCTATAGATTGTGATTGAGTTATACCTCTGAGTTGGCCTCCTTATGAAGAGTATTCATATTATGCTAGTTATAGTTTATGACCTAGAACAGCGTTCTACCGCCGACACTGCGGCGTAGACTGGGCGTTGTTACGTTCTCGTACCCTCACAGTGGGTGCGGGTCGTGACATTTATATCCATAAGACCGTGCTTGTCTACTTTCCAACCCTGATCTTCAATCGGATCGAACCAATCACACCTTAATAACACAATCATAGCAGGCTCTATTCCATAACTATATGTCAGCTCCACAATATCCCGTAGGACGGCATAAAAATCGTTGCCCGTATCAGCATCTTTGTAGTTCGAAGATCTGATACACAAATAACTGTTTTTGGTGGAATCGAGATCCATAAAGTTGTCTCTGATCAGACAAGTTATTGACTTGAACCTAAACCCATTCACACAGTAGCTTGGCCATATTTTTGCAGCATAAATTGGTCCATTGGCTAGCGTTCTAATAGACTCATTCTCAAGTCTTGTGTATGGACGATCGACCTAAATACCATGAAAAAGAAATTAAGCTCATTCTCAAGTGCATATACAGAAAGGTAATTACGGAGTTCTTAAGTCTTACATATGCACTCAACCATGATTAAAAATATTGCCTCATTTCTTGTTCTAGTTCTTCTTCTGTTATGTATGGCCTACCTGACCTCACATCATCACTAAATATGCTAAAAACAACATCATTTAATTAATGTAATAGTATAATAATCAACACTATTAAAATAATGTAGACGTATTAATTACTTACCCCTCCAGCTTCTCTACTTCATACTCGTCGCAGTTGAGTAATATATACACCTGAGCAGCCCTTAGCTCATCATCGTTTAGATATCTCTTCTTTATTTTACCCGATGGCTTTCCTGGAGCATTGAATACCTTCAGTATTGTATCATTACATTCATGATCTCCGTCGTCGTTTCTGGAAGCTCTCATTCTATTAGTTGCAACACGAGGCTTGAAATACATCGAACAACAGTTTATAATCTCCTCGAGAACATAGGCTTCACAAATAGAACCCTCGACCCGTGCCTTATTTTTTACCTTTCTTTTTAGATGATTCAAATGTCGCTCGAACGGGTACATCCATTGATATTCGACGGGTCCACCAACACGTGCCTTATAGGAAAGATGAATCGGCAAATGCTCCATAGAGTCGAAGAATTCAGGAGGAAACACCCTCTCTAGCTTGCACAATGTTACCGTAATATCCTTCTCTTGCTTTTTTAGACGATCAACGAGCAATTTCTTAGAACAAAGATCCCTGAAGAATATGCTAAGCTCCATCAATGGATCCCAAACTGCCTGCGGAAAGAATTTTTGAAATACAATCGAAATTAACCTCTCCATGAATACGTGACAATCGTGGCTCGTCATACCCGTCAATTTGTCTTCCTTCGGATCGACACATCTTCTCAGATTTGACACATATCCGTCTGGAAATTTTAGGCCCTGGATCCACCGACAAAGTCTCACTTTATCCTCCTTGTTCAGTAAAAAAATTGACTTCGGCAGGAACTGTTTTCCATTTTCCTCTATCAAATGCAACGTATGGCGTTTGCATATTTCTTCTAAGTCCAACCTGGCCTTAGGATTGTCTTTCGTTTTTTCCTTTACGTCCATCACAGTATTAATTATGTTATCAAACACATTCTTTTCAATATGCATGATATCAAGATTATGTCTGATCAGATTGGTACTCCAATATGGCAGATCCCAAAATATGCTCCTCTTTGTCCAGTTATAATCTCTACCAAATCTATCGCACTTGTACCCAGTTGTATGATCTTCGATAGCACTTGAAAAATCTCTAACCTCCTCCCATATCGTGGCTCTGCACCACCTTGGCGGTGGATCACCCTTCTCTACAACGCCGGCACATAATGCATTCCTATTCCTTCTGAATGGATGATCTTTTGGCAGAAATTGTCGATGACAATCAAAGAAGCACGGTTTTCCTCCGTATTTCAAGCGGAAAGCCTTAGTATGGTCCATGCAATATGGACATGAGAGACGGCCATGAGTGCTCCATCCAGATAACATTCCATAGGTCGAAAAGTCGTTGATGGTCCACATGAGGGTTGCCTTCATCTGAAAATTCTGCTTCCTGGAAACATCGTACGTGTTAGCGCCTACTTCCCATAACTGATTCAACTCATCTATCAAATGCTGTAAGTACATATCAATATTCCTCTTGGGATTGTTCGGACCAGGAATTATAACGGTTAGAAACATGTTCTGAGTCTTCATGCACATCTAAGGCGGTAGGTTATACGGAGTAACAATCACAGGCCAGCATAAATACTGGGATCCCGAAAGGCCAAAAGGAGTAAAATCGTCAGAAGATAGCCACAACCTGACATTATGCGGATCTGAAGCAAAATCAGGATACACTCGATCAAAGTGCTTCCACGCTTCTCCATCGGATGGGTGATCCAACACTCCTTCAATCTGTTCTTGCATGTGCCAACTCATATTTTCGGTCGTCTCTTTCACCATAAATAATCTTTGCAACCGCGGCGTTAAAGGCAAGTAGTGCATTGAATCGGTCAGTCTTCTTGCACCGGTAGACCTTCCTGTACTAGTTGTCTTATAGCGATCAGCACCACAAAATCTGCACACATCTGCGTCCTTGTCGTCTTTAGATTTTTAAGGAACCATTCACAATTGTCGCTATCTTCGCCTGAGACTGTACCGTAGGAAAGAGGGTAAAATTGTTGGTTATCATTCTTTGCTGTAGCAGACATCAAACAGCCTCTAAACCTCCATGTAAGAAAAGTCGCATCCAAATATAGCATCGGGCGACAGTATTGAAAGCCTTCGACACAAGACTCATATGAAAAAAAAGTCGCTGAAACCTCATCGTCGTATCATCTTTCTGAAAGTCGATAACGGAACCATTATTGATTTTCTTTACCTTGTCGACATACCAACACAAGTCATTGTAAGCTCTAACATCATCTCTATACATTTCTTGGTGCACTAGTCTAATGCCGTGGTATGTCTGCTCGTAGGTAAGAGATAAAACGTAGTCAACCTTGAATTCGTCGACAACTGATTTTGTAGACTTTTTAGGAGCCATCCGAACAATGTCACTAACCAAACTTTTTACAAACTTTGCTGGAACAACTAGATGACCTTTATCCATATAGCCAGCTCCACAATTGTGTTCTCCCACATACCTCTTCACCTCAAAATTTTGATTATCTTCCAAAATATATATAGCATGGAAGCTCCACAAACAAGCATAGGTCTTGTAATTCTTGCAGCAAACAGTGTATCTCCCCGGCTCAGATTTTAAAATATGGAATAGATGACGAGATTCAAAACATACCTTTCTAACAGCGTGCCTAACTTCTTCAACACCATTTAGAAATATCTGACCAACATCGATAATTGATCCAGGCCACATATCCAATTTTCTCTTCTTTACTGTCTCAAGCGAGCCCTCATAAAATTCTACTACTCGTTTATCCTTTACAGTACGAGAACATCTACTCAAAGATCTAGAAGAAGAATACGAAGGTACCATGGGAATATTTTGACAAGAAAAAGATGTCGATGAAGAACATGGAGGATATACTTGCTCCACAAATAGATCAAAGCTCATGTCATGGGTACCGTAGAAACCACCAACCAATGTCCAGAACCAAAAATCACTGTCAACGTACAATTTAGTCCTATCAGAATGTAAAAACTTGAAATGAAAGGAAAGTGGATCCAAACAAGTCCATCGATCACGCACTTGATGTTTTAAAATTTTTATGGTACTTTCATAAGTGACACTGCAAAAAAGTAGGTCTCGCTTGAAATAAAGATTAACTAAATAATTTGAATCTATCCCCATGATAACATAAAAACAGAAAAGATCACAAATCAGAACAACATATTTCTGATCATTCGCCATTCAAATATAACAGTGAATGACCACTCTCCGTCTATAACTCACGGAGAATGATCATTCTCCGTCCTACTATAACGGAGAATGACTATTCTCCGTCATGTATGAAATGGAGAACGGTAGTTCTCCGTGAAAATGAACGGATAATGATCTTTCTCTGTGACAAGTGAACGAAGGATGACCATTCCTCGTCATATTAGCACGGCGAATATCATTCGCCATCATATTCGCACAAAAGAACCAGATTAAAGATCTCTCTAATCGTTTCTCAATTAATAATCTTCATAACAAATTCAAATTCAGCAAAAATTTCAAGATCTACGAAGATGATGAATGAATTTCTACATATCTGAACTCTCACACTGTTTTAAGATCTACAGAAAGAGAAGAAGAAGATATTCTCTCCACAATTGACAAAGAAGAAGATCTTCTCTCCACAATTGACCTAATCGCTGTAAAATTTTAAATCTCTCCACGATGATGATGATGATGATGAGCGATGATCGGAGTTCGACTGAACTAAAGCACATTGAACTACGAACAATCTTTGCGATCTCTGCTGAAGATGAGAGCAATAGAATTCAGATCTCTCGTGAAGAAGCAAACGAAAATCACAATCCAAATCTGAGTTTGTGAATTCAAATACATATATATATATATATATATATATATATATATATATATATATATATATATGACTAAATTTGCACGAAGGGGTAGTTATGTATTATCAAAATGGTAATTTTATAAATACATAGCATCTAAAGGGAATCTTGAAATATTTAACGTGAAAATACATAATTTTGGGTATTTCATAAAATCCACCATGCAGGTGGATTTTTCAGAAAAACCTACCCCGAAAGTGGGTATATCAGTAATTTCCAGTTTATTTCATGCCAGTGCATCTGCAATGGGAGAGGTTTCAATTACTAAATTTTATACTACTTGAAAGCTGCAATAGGCACTTGTAAAATTATTAGAATATGAGACATTCTAGATTTGGAACGTGCCAGAGCATCCACATTGGATACACTCCAAATTATTAAAAATTTGTGTAAATTACTACTTTAAAGTGTCTTCTTGATGTTGGCACACAATGGTACACTCCAAACAAATACTCCAAATTAACATTCTTCCTATTTTTTCTCTTTATTTTCTTTTCCTATTTAGTAAGATTTTTTTTTTCTCACTCTTTTTACTCTTTGTTTTTCTTTCATGTTTGGTAAAAATAATTAATTTTGTGGGCCCATAAATTAATATAGCGAAGCTATGACACGCTCAAAATCTGGAGTTTCTTAGCTTTCTAGCAATTTTCAAGTATGGACAAGTGTTAACTGCAGACCTCAAGTGCTACAAAATTTAACTGAAGTCAAAATGTAGCAGTTGAAACATGGAACAAAAATAAGGAGGAACAAGTGGGAGGGAAAACAGGGCTTAATTTAGAGTATTTGTTTAGAGTATATCATTAGAGCATCCACAGTGGAAGAGATTTCAAGTACTATATTTTGACTTTAGCCAAATTTTATAGCACTTGAATGCTACAGTGGGCACTTGTCCATACTTGAAAATTATTAGAAAGCTAAGAGACACTCCAGATTTGAAGCGTGTGTTAGCTCCACTACATTAATTTCCGGGCCCACGAATATTAACAAATTTTACCAAACATGAAAGGAAAATAAAGAAAAAAGTAGGGAGAATTTTTTTATACCAAACATGGAAGAAAAATAAAAAGAAAAAAAGATGGAATATGTTAATTTGGACTATTTGTTTGGAGTGTACCATTACGTGACAATATTAAGGAGGCACTCCAAAACTAATAGTTTACACCAAATTTTAATAATTTGGAGTACGTGTTTGGAGTGTCTCCACTGTGGATGCTCTTATGTGTCCATATCAAAGAGACACTCCAAAAGTAATTATTTATACATTTTTTTAATAATTTGGAATATATGTTTGAAGTGTTTCTACTATGGATGCTCTTAAGGGTCAACATTATTCAATTTTGGACCGACAATCAAACCAAATAATTTTTTTTATTTTGAAAAATACTAAAATTACTTATTCGGCTTTGGTTTTTGTTTTGCATTTCGATTTCAGTATAAATTGAAAATCTAATATTCTCAAATTTATGCATGATTTATAATTAAATATGTGTATTTTTTGTATATTTGGAAAACAACAATTCTAGTATGTATTTTAAAGCTCAATTTTGATAATTTAATAACTAGTTCAACTTTTGATCCAATTTTGAAGTACCGGAAACAAACGTATAAAGTTGTATTTTTAAATATAATTCAACCATAATTCTAACTTTAGGTCCGGTCCAATATGTTGGCACATTTTATTTTTATATATTAACAGCATCTTCGTAGTTTAGTTTTCTATGTCTTCAGATTCATATCTTCTCAGAAGCTCTATTCAAATGCTACCATCCATTGTATTGAAGACTGAAGCAGATACCGGCGCTCCTTGCATAGACGGCTTCCTACACTGCTTAAAGTTTTCGAGTCTGTACAAGGTCTAGGTATATCTGTAAACATTTAAGGATGGATGACTAACTAAAAGCATAAGTCAAAAATCAATATATATTACAGAGCGGCATACCGACGGCATGCTTCGGCATACCGGCGGTTGTCACACCCCGCTCCCGTAGGAGCGATCGTCCTCGCTAAGGCGTGATGCCGCACGAGCCTAGATTGCGCTCGTGCAACGCAGTTCCATAACGGCCGATTACATCGGCGGCGACGGGGTCGTCGCACAGAAGCCCCATGCTCAATTATTGAAACAGGCAGTAAAATTTCGAACAAGCACACATGAACAAAAGTCATTCAAAAGAAACTCTTTATTGATATTGAATAGAAGATTACATTTGTGGGCGCAAGGCCAAATTACAAGTCACTCTGCTCTCTCTCATCTCTCGATTACAAAGCTTGAACCAGCGGAAGTTTCGGAAGGTGATGTCATACATTATGTCATGTATAGGTCTTCAATCCGTACGGCCGTACGCTTCGAATCACCAAGGAACTCTGTGCCTCGACGCATCCAAGCGAGCTCTGCGCCACGAGCTTCTACCTGTGCCTGCACATGAACACTGTGTGGGTGTCAGTACTCAACTGTACTGGTGGAGTGAGATCCTCGCCCACCCATACAAAACCTACACGTTCATTTACTTTGTGCAGCATAGTCCATTCTTAACAATTGTCTTTCTAGTCTTGTCTTAGGATCAGTTTTATGACAGACGCCTTGGCATACTTGGGTCCGAAGACCATCTCGTGCTTGCACAGTAACGTCCACTCAACAACGTTAACCTATCAAGTCGTGCTTGCCTTACGGCCAAAATCAAAGACGCAACTACGCGATAGACTCCATTTCCTTGCCTCTAGACCTTTTTTGTACTTGTATTGTCGATACACCGACTCACGCTTGTCTTTCTCGCCATACTCAATGACGTAACGACTCGGTCGTGTCATGAACTCGATTCGTGCTTCAATATCTCTGAGGCAGCGCCTCCTTGCTTAGTATTGCCCATACTTGTGTTGTGACAACACGGTCGTGCCTCTTATTTCGAGGTCGTGTCCAGCAACTTAACGTAATTTTACCCAACTTGCCCTACGGCCCTTCTCGACTTAACTCGCAACAGTTCAAGCCTAACTCATGCAACTCTATGCCAACGACTTAACACTCATCGCCACATCTCGTGCCGAAGCACGTCGCCTTCGTTGTAGCCAAATCTTAGTCCCAGACATTGTGTTCTCTAACTGCATACACATTCAACTCAACTCAGTCCAAAGGCACACACGCGAATTGCCTCCCGTGCCGACACATCTATATGAATGGTCACTGGCATTGACTAGCCATCCTGGACATAGCCTGGCATTCGGGACCCTTGTACCGCAGGTGGCGATCCCCGATGCAAGTCCCCGACCTACCGGTTGCTTCATACCCAGCTCGGCTATAATTTGTTCTTCCTAGACCGTATCGGTCCCTGGCCCAAGGTTGCCGATCCGAAGAACCATCGCCCTTGTCGACAAGTTGTCCATGACCACGCACCTAAGCTAACTTCTAGACTTAACATAATGCATGGTCTCATCATCATCACTTAGTTCCTTTGCTTTACTTCTCCTACTTTTCACACTTCTTTGCAGAGCCCAAACCAGGGTTGCTCAGCGAATGAACCACAGTCCCGACATATTTCCTCTCGGCGACTAACCATCGCTTAGACTTAACATTCTTTGAACTCAGGGAACGGCTATTGCATAGCCTTCCAACTTAACCTGAACATAACATTTTTTCTTAAGTATCGACAGACCGTGGCTAACATTCTACTGAACCAACCGTGGCTTGTGCCTTAAACCGACTCGTGTTCTACGCAACGCTATCGCCCAAGTCATACCTCATATGACGGGCCTTGGGATCGTGGGACTATTTAACTTGACAACCGCAGAATGCGCGGGACAGCACTTGGAATAACTTAGGTCGACCGGCAATACTTTGCCTACTTACTCAAGCCTACAACTTAACCCGAAGGACGAGCAAAGGCTATGCCAAGCCTTGCGCAGTGGAACCGTACACGCTTTATCAAGCATTTTTGCGGGCGACGCCTACGACTTAGGCAAGTTCATATTTTTATGTCGAAGACCAACTTTCCTTCTCCCAAGCCACGGGACGAAGGACTGAGTGTCATTTTTAAAGTACACCGTGCACCAACTCTAAGCCGACCGTGGGACATTTTTCCATGTTCTAACGCATTTTGACCCGTCGGAATTTATTTCCTTAGCTATGTGGATTCATCTCTTTTATTATTAAGCCTACTTGTGCAAGTTAAAAACACGATTTATTATGTGAAGGCAAAGATGAGGCAAGTTCACCGAAACTACCCCACCTGAACGAGCGGTCGCCTCGACCGAGCGATATCTCCGAGTAGCCGTTGCAAGGCTACGTCCGAACGCCGTCGACAGTTCGATTCCTTCGATTGACTGAGCGGGACGGGGCAATACATCATACACCACTCAGAAAAAGTTTCGTCTTCGAAACTAACTAAGTACACTTATTGACTTATCACGCGACTCAACATCCTACGTTTCTCGTACACATTTCTCTTATACCTTTCTCAAATCCGAGCCACGCTCGTGCTACCCTCAATCTTTCCTTTAATATGATTTCAAAATCCTCGAACTTTTCTATTCCTCAAGTCTCACTTGATTCAACTATCACTTAGTTGGATCGTGCATATATTCTAGGCGACCCCAAAATACATGTATTTCAGCCAAGCCTCGTGATGGCGAATCCCGCCATCACTACTCGAGTCGGATCGTGTACGTATTCAAGCGTCCTTGATATACGTGCATGTCAACCGAGCTCGCGAGTGGTGCCTCCACAAATCCTACCACTTCGTACTCGGACGTCTGCCTAACCGGTAGGCTATGTGTAACGCCCCGACTTCTCGCATACTGGAGAGCGGGGGCGTACATAGCCAGCTACGTACATCGAAGTGAAACCTACCTCGCTATACGGTCACGGCTGTCTAGATATATGAGGGTTTAACTACAAGCCAACAGTCTCCTATGGTCATGGACAAGCCTATTGTCTCAATCTCAAGCAAGCAATGATAGTTACAAGATGTCAGAGCACCAAATATATAATAGCAAGGCATCCCATACATTACATATTGGATGATCATGAAGCTAGTCGTACAAATGTCAAGACTAGCAAGAGTTCAGTCGTACATGATCAACCCTAGGATCTGTCAATCATGTTACAGCCCGTAGGCAGACAGTAAATAAAGGTGCAATACGAGCTAACACGTGCTCGTCGGCTAAACGCCTCAAAAGAATAATTTTTACAATAAAGTGGGAGGATAAAAAGAAACCCACTCGTTGCCAGGGTTACGTCTGGTGTTCACCATCTGGCTGGAAGACAGGTGGATCCTCTGGTACTGCTCCGATATCTGGCCACACAAAACCAGCTGGGTCAAACCCCAGAAAGAGCAAGTGTCACAAAGGAGGCTTCACTTAGGGACTAAAACCAGCATATCACAACAGAACATTAAAGATAATAAATAAAGTACTGATAATAATAGAGATAACAACAGTAAACTGAGTACGAGGAAACCATTCAAGTAGCCAGGTCACAACCCTTAAACCAAACAAGGACCGGGGTTGCAGCCCTTCACCTGAATAGGAACCCGTCTAAAATACTATTGGTACAGTGAAGACAATAAACGAAGAGAGGATACAGAACTGCTCCGGGAGCCAGGTTACAACCCTTAAACCAAACAAGGATCGAGGTTGTAATCATTCGCCTGAACAGAACTGGACCCCCGATCTTTATTGCTAAGGCCAGTATAAATAATCATGGTATTAAGGTAAGGTAAAACATGACGAGCATGGCATGGGATTGCAATAAGACAATAAACGAAGAGAGGACACAGAACTGCTCCGGGAGCCAGGTTACAACCCTTAAACCAAATAAGGACCGGGGTTGTAACCCTTCACCTGAACAGAACTGGACCCCTGATCGTCATTGTTAAGACAAGCACAATTAATCATGTCATGTCACAATCTTACACATGATCAGGATAAGACTAAGCAGGAATAAACTCCATCCAATCAATCACGGCCAATCAAGAGTACGGCTTTATACTTTTAACTATCTAGGGTTATCACAGGCCTAGTTATTAGCAAGATGTAATGAGATTATCCCAACAGCCACAAGTCCTGCAGACCATCCGGTTATCCGGGTCGAATGTCCGTTCGAAGAATGCAACACGTGACTATGTGCTAGAAATGTGCCCTACTCATCGGTAGGCTACAAGTCCACTTAATGCGCCCAGATAACGGGATTGCCCGTAGCTGGGAATCTCTTCATGTCTACTGAATTATTCTAGTTTATTAGCCTTAGTCAATTACTGTAGGTATCCCTGACCGTGGTACTCAGAGATCCCTATCCTAGACATGATGCAAGACAGTACTGGTTTATTTTATACAAACACAATCACCCACGGTGTCCAGGCCATTCAATTCTGTCACGACATGCTAGCCGTCGCAATCGCATTTGAAATATATATCATGTCAAATTCACTTTCAAGAGTGCGCCACGATGGGTCACTATCATGTCATGTCATTATTTAAAATTAACATTAACCTGGTATAAGCGTGTATGCAATAACTAAATATAAACAGGGTGCAAGAGTTGTGGAGGAATCATGCAGCTCAGGGAGACGGGGCATAACTTTCACATACGAACTTAAAATGAGGTGCTCCAGAGATATTCGGAAATGCAAGACAAAGATCTAAAACTCTCATGTTTTAAGTTTTTCGAAATTTTGGCTAAAAAATTGCTTAACTTGCCAAAAACAGTCATTCTGTGCACTTTTTATGCCAAAAATTTAATTCTGTGTAAAATACGTAAAAGGGGAGGGTTCCAGTGTAAAATTTCACATTCTGGGTACCATCTAGCATAAAATACGCAATTTCAGGTTCCCTGCGTAAAATCTTACATTCTGGATGATATCCAGCATAAAATACGCAATTCCAGGGTCCCTAGCGTAAAATTTTACATTCTGGATGATATCCAGCGTAAAATACGCAATTCCAGGGTCCCTAGCGTAAAATCTTATATTATACCCAGAGTAAAATATGTAATTCCAGGGTCCCTAGCATAAAATCTTACATTCTGGATGATATCCAGCATAAAATACGCAATTTCGGGGTCCCTAGCGTAAAATCTTACATTCTGGATGATATCCAGCATAAAATACGCAATTCCAGGATCCCTAGCGTAAAATCTCACTCAGCCGACATAAAAAATCTAGAAAACTTGTTTTGGCCATAAAAACTTCATTTTAACTCGAAATGAGGTGAATCAAAAACCAAATTCACACGAAATTTCGTGCTATTGTTCATGGAACTATTAATTTTCGAAAATAACAAGTTTTAGTAGATCAAAACCAAGAAAACTCCATGAACTAAAAGTTATAAAGTAGATCTAGAAGAATCTATCCATCAAAATTAAAAACTCCAAGTTCTAAAGAGGCTTGTAATCATGTAAAGAAAAGAATGGAACAATAAAACTTGAGATCCATTATGAAGCAAGTTGCACTTGCCTAGGGCTCTTGGGTGTAGGTGGAGAGTAACGTATGAGAAAGAGGAAGAGTGAATGAGGAGAGAGAAAGAGTGTTGGGTTAATAAATGAAGATGGTGGTGGTAGGTAAGGGTTCTCCACTTGGTTCATGATGAACCAATAGCAACCCAAGCCGAACCAAGCCAACCCAAACAAGTCGAACCAAGCCAGGAGACATGCAATACGAGTCAGATACGTACACGTATTCCAAAATACGTAATACGAATAATAGGCATTACAGCTCTTCCCATCTTAAAAGAATTCCGTCCTCGGAATTTAATCAAGAGGCTAGAGATGCAAGGACAAGCTATACTAATCACAAGCAAGCTATACTAGTCAAGCAATCAATCAATTATTTATGCAAGCAAGGAATCGAAGGCATGAGGCATAAGAAAGATATTATACCTCATGAGTCAAACAAGTCGGGATATCGCGATCGGATATCATCCTCACGCTCCCACGTTGACTCACCCAAAGAGTGATGACCCCAAGCAACTCAGACTAACTTAATAGTCTTGTTCTTGAGTATCTTCTCTCTCCGGTCCAATATAGACACGGGCCTCTCCTCATACGAAAGGTTGGTACCAACAACCAATTCCGAATGATCCAGGATGTGGCTCGGGTCTGGGATATACCGTCGCAGTAGAGATACATGGAACACGTTATGCACCTCACATAGTGACGGTGGAAGAGTGAGACGATAGGATACATCACCTACTCGCTCCAGAATATCGAACGGTCCTATATACCGAGGACTAAGCTTTCTCCGTACGCCGAAACGAATGACGCCACGGTTAGGCGAGATCCTCAGGAATACATGGTCGCCGACAGAAAATTCAAGGGGGCGCCGATGAGAATCGGCCTAATGGCGCTGACGATCTTGTGCAACGCGAAGATGATCTTTAACTCTCCTGACCACCTCAACTGTCTGAGTGATCAACTCGGGACCAAGCATCTGCCTTTCTCCAACATCGTCCCATATTAGTGGGGATCTACACTTCCTACCATACAGTACCTCGAACGGTGCCATCTGGATGCTAGCTTGGAAACTGTTGTACGAGAACTCCACCAGATACAGGTGATCTTCCCACGAATCGCCGAAGTCGAGTGTACATGATCTCAACATATCTTCGAGAGTCTAGATCGTGCGTTTTGACTGGCCATCTGTCTGTGGGTGATATGCTGAGCTGAACTGGAGGTGAGTTCCCAAACTCTCTTGTAGACTACGCCAAAAGTGCGACGTAAACCTTTAATCTCTGTCCGAGATAATACTGACTGGTACTCCATGTAATCTGACAATCTGCCGGAGATACATCTCCGCTAGCTGAGCCGTCGACTGACCAACTCTGAACGAAAGAAAGTGGACCACCTTCGTGAGCCGATCAACTATAACCTAAATAGCATCTCGACCAGCTGGGGATCAAGGTAATCCAGTCACGAAATCTATAGTTATATGCTCCCACTTCTATTCTGGAATTGGCAAGGACTGAAGTAGTCCAGCCGGCCTCTGATGTTCAGCTTTAACTTGTTGGCAAACCAAACATCGAGAGACAAACTGGGCTATCTTCCTCTTCATGCCATTCCACCAAAAGTGATGACGGATATCTCGGTACATCTTTGTGCCACCGGGATGAATCGAATACTGAGAACTGTGAGCTTCGGTCATGACCTTCTGTCTAATATCTCCACTGGGTACACAAAGACGCTTACCATGTCGAAGTGTACCGTCCTCGTGAATGCATAATTCTGGTCTTCGCCCTGCTACACACTCTGCTCTGAGTCGCTGAAGCTTGGAATCTGATGACTGGGCTATCTTGATTCTCTCAACTATGCTGGACTGAACTTGCATGCTGGCCATCAATGCCATGCTGGTAGGAAGGACAACTTCTATACCCATCTTCTGAAGATCTGCTAACAATTCTGGTTGCGCTGTCAGTAAGTAAACTCTGGCTCTCCTGCTCAATACATCTGCAACAACGTTGGCCTTTCCAGGATGATATTGTAGGTTGACATCATAATCTACAAGCAGCTCTAGCCATCTCCTCTGGCGCATGTTAAGATCCTTCTGAGTGAACACATACTTCAGGCTCTTGTGATCGGTGAAAATCTCTACCCTATCTCCATACAAGTAGTGTCTCCAAAGCTTTAGTGCAAACACCACGGCTGCCAGCTCCAAGTCATGGGTTGGGTAATTCCTCTCATGATCACGAAGTTGTCGTGACGCATAAGCTATTACCTTCCCATTTTGCATCAAAACACATCCTAAACCTCGGCCTGAAGCATCACAATACACTGAGAATCCTTCGGTCCCATCTGGAAGTGTGAGAATGGGTGCCGTCATCAAGCCTCGCTTCAACTTCTCAAAAGAATCTTGACATTCGGATGTCCAAGCAAACTGTACATCCTTGCGGGTTAACTGCGTAAGTGGTGCTGAAATCCGAGCGAAGTCCGAAATAAATCGCCGGTAGTAGTCGGCCAATCCAAGAAAACTACGAACTTCTGTAACTGTGCTGGGCACTGGCCACATTTCGATAGCCACGATCTTCTGGGGATCCACTTCTACTCCTCCTCTGGTGATGATATGACCTAAGTACGAAATGCGATCGAGCCAGAACTCGCATTTACTGAACTTGGCATACAACTGGTGCTCTCGGAGAATCTGGAGGACAACTCTGAGATGCTGCTCATGCTCCGCTTCACTCTTGCTATAGACCAGGATGTCGTCTATGAACACAATCACGAACTGATCCAAATAAGGCATAAAGATGCGATTCATGAGGTCCATGAATACAGCCGGCGCATTGGTTGCTCCAAAGGGCATAACAAGGAACTCCCAATGCCCATATCTAGATCTGAATGCCGTCTTCGGGATGTCCTGCTCTCTGACTCTGATCTGGTGGTACCCTGACCGTAAATCTATCTTCGAGAAAACTGCCGCTCCTCTGAGTTGATCAAACAAGTCATCTATACTTGGGAGAGGATATATGTTCTTGATTGTTACTGAGTTCAAGGTACGATAGTCAACACATAATCTTGACGTACCATCCTTCTTTTTCACAAGAAGTATCGGGGCTCCCCAAGACGATCCACTAGCACGAATGAATCTCTTGGTCCTTAATTCTTTAATCATTTTATACAATATCTCCAATTCTGACGGCGCCATCCTGTAGAATCTCTCTGACACAGGTGCGGTCCCGGGGATCAAGTCTATGGTAAACTCGATCTCTCGCTCTGGCGGCATTCCTGGAAGCTCTTCTGGGAAAATATCTGGAAACTCCTCGACGATCCGGGATAACTGTACTGCTGCTACTGCCATCCGCAATATGGGAGGAGAAGGTTCAACTTCGCCTCGGGAGAAGGAAAACTCCGGCTCGCCTGGGATGCTAAAAATAACCCTGCCAATACGACAATCTATCCTGGCATACTGGTCCCTCAACCAATCCATCCCTAAGACCACATCATAATCGACCATCGGGAATTCTATTAACCTAGCGGAAAACTCTCTACCGCTAACTACGACCCGACACGAGGAAAACACTCTATCTACTCCCACAAGACCGTTACCAGTAAGTATATTGAGCCTTACTGATAATGACTCGAGTTTCAGTCCTATCCGTGTCGCGAATCGTGCAGACATAAATGAATGCGAGGCACCAGAATCAAATAATGCTGAAGCTGGAAAGGTGTTGATGAGAATAGTACCTGTCACTACCTCACCGGGTACTATTCTTTCCTCTCCTATGGTCAAGGCCAGCACTTGACCATGTTCTCTGGGTGCGGGCCCCCTCTGCTGGAAATTCCTCTACCTGTTCTGGATCAGGGCTTGGACTTGGGCATACTGCTGCGGCCTCTGCTGCTGGAACGCCTAGGCCTGCGTCGGCAATGGCCTCGGGAACGGGTACTGCAGCTGCTGCTGCTGCTGGACTGGTGCTGGTCCTCTAACTGAAGGAATAAATAAAGCCAATGAACTCCCCCTATTCGGATAGTTCCCAACCCTGTGGTCCGGGGCACCACAAACCAAGCACAATCCCTGCGCTCTGCGACATTCAGATACTACATGCCCAGGCTTCCCGCAGTGTGAACATCCTACTGCGGAAGACTGCTTCTGCTGCTGAGGGTACGTCGGGGTGGAATGCTGAACCGACGTTACTGAGGCTTCTCGCCTCGGAGCTCCAATGGTCAAAGCCCTGGCTGCCGGGGCTGGGGCTGACGACTGATTCATCTGGTTGTGGGATCGCTTCCGACCTTCGGTCATATCCACGATCCTCTGGGAGGTATACTCATGCCTCCGGGCTGCCCTCAGTACTGCATCAAAGGTCTGATGCTCAAACTACTCCACTGCTAACAAGATCTCGAGATGAAGCCCCTGCTGGAACCGCTGGGCCCTATCGAACTCGGTCGCTACCAAAGTGGGAGCAAACCGACTAAGCCTGGAGAACTCGGTCGCATATCCATCGACCATCCTGCCCATCTGCTTCAGATTGTTGAACCTCGTCTGTAGATCGTACCGAGCTACAGCATCAAAATACTTGGTCTGGAATCTCTCCCTGAATACTGCCCATGAAATAGGGGCCACTAAACCATCGGCCTGCGCTGCCCACCAGCTGCGGGCAAGATCTAGTAACTGCAGGCGCACTACGGCCACCTTCTCCGCTTCTGGGGTCCTGCCTGCTTCTAGAATCACCTCTGTGTCCTGAAGCCATGCATCTGCAGCGATCGCATCTTCACTTCCGTCGAAGAAGGGAGGGTTCAAGCGCTTGAAGCTGTTGGCCGCGCTATTACCCTGATGACCTCCTCTGGTCAAAGCGTCTGCCACCGCCTGGTGCAAGGCATCTCCTCGACGATCCTGGGAGGCTAATAGTGACCTGATGAGACCCACCAAAGTGCCATCATCAGGCTTCGCAGGCTGGACGGGCTGAACTGGTGGCTCTCCTCCGGTAGGCACGACTCTGGAGGCTACTCCTGAATGCTGGGCTTGATCTCCAGGTTGCGGCTGGTCCACGGGAGGTACTCCGTCTTGCTGATCGACAGGTCCATGAACAATGCCGCTGAAGAAGACGACATAGGAAACAATAAGGAAGGACCAGGATAGATCAACGATACAAACATGTGACCAGGTCAAGAATCTCAGAGATTAGAAGATAGGGGCAGAGATCAAGGGCGAGTGCTGATTGAGACATCTATTCGGTCAACCCTCACACATCTTGATTTACAAGACCTGCATGGGCCACCACTAAAATCATGTAACGCCCCGGCTTCCCGCATACTGGAGAGCGGGGGCGTACATAGCCAGCTACGTATATCAAAGTGCAACCCACCTCGCTATACGGTCACGGCTGTCTAGATATATGAGGGTTTAACTACAAGCCAACAGTCTCCTATGGTCATGGACAAGCCTATTTTCTCAATCTCAAGCAAGCAATGATAGTTACAAGATGTCAGAGCACCAAATATATAATAGCAAGGTGTCCCATACATTACATATTGGATGATCATGAAGCTAGTCGTACAAATGTCAAGACTAGCAAGAGTTCAGTCGTACATGATCAACCCTAGGATCTGTCAATCATGTTACAGCCCGTAGGCAGACAGTAAATAAAGGTGCAATACGAGCTAACACGTGCTCGTCGGCTAAACGCCTCAAAAGAATAATTTTTACAATAAAGTGGAAGGACAAAAAGAAACCCACTCGTTGCCAGGGTTATGCCTGGTGTTCACCATCTGGCTGGAAGACAGGTGGATCCTCTGGTACTGCTCCGATATCTGGCCACACAAAACCAGCTGGGTCAAACCCCAGAAAGAGTAAGTGCCACAAAGAAGGCTTCACTTAGGGACTAAAACCAGCATATCACAACAGAATATTAAAGATAATAAATAAAGTACTGATAATAATAGAGATAACAACAGTAAACTGAGTACGAGGAAACCATTCAAGTAGCCAGGTCACAACCCTTAAACCAAACAAGGACCGGGGTTGCAGCCCTTCACCTGAATAGGAACCCATCTCAAATACTATTGGTACAGTGAAGACAATAAACGAAGAGAGGACACAAAACTGCTCTGGGAGCCAGGTTACAACCCTTAAACCAAACAAGGATCGGGGTTGTAACCCTTCGCCTGAACAGAACTGGACCTCCGATCTTTATTGCTAAGGCCAGTATAAATAATCATGGTATTAAGGTAAGGTAAAATATGACGAGCATGGCATGGGGTTGCAATAAGACAATAAACGAAGAGAGGACACAGAACTGCTTCGGGAGCCAGGTTACAACCCTTAAACCAAATAAGGATCGAGGTTGTAACCCTTCGCCTGAACAGAACTGGACCCCTGATCGTCATTGTTAAGACAAGCACAATTAATCATGTCAACTCCATCCAATCAATCACGGCCAATCAAGAGTTCGACTTTATACTTTTAACTATCTAGGGTTATCACAGGCCTAGTTATTAGCAAGATGCAATGAGATTATCCCAACAGCCACAAGCCCTGCAGACCATCCGGTTATCCGGGTCGAATGTCCGTTCGAAGAATGCAACACGTGACTGTGTGCTGGAAATGTGCCCTACTCATCGGTAGGCTACAAGTCCACTTAATGCGCCCAGATAACGGGATTGCCTGTAGCTGGGAATCTATTCATGTCTACTGAATTATTCTAGTTTTATTAGCCTTAGTCAATTACTGTAGATATCACTGACCGTGGTACTCAGGGATCCCTATCCTAGACATGATACAAGACAGTACTGGTTTATTTTATACAAACACAATCACCCACGGTGTCCAGGCCATTCAATTCTGTCACGATATGCTAGCCGTCGCAACCGTATTCGAAATATATATCATATCAAATTTACTGTTAAGAGTGCGCCACGACGGGTCACTATCATGTCATTATTTAAAATTAACATTAACCTGGTATAAGCGTGTATGCAATAACTAAATATAAACATGGTGCAAGAGTTGTGGAGGAATCATGCGGCTCAGGGAGACAGGGCATAACTTCCACATACGAACTTAAAACGAGGTGCTCCAGAGATATTCGAAAAGGCAAGACAAAGATCAAAAACTTTTATGTTTTAAGTTTTTCGAAATTCTGGCTAGAAAATAGCTTAACTTGGCAAAAACAGTCATTCTGTGCACTTTTTATGCCAAAAATTCAATTCTATGTAAAATACGTAAAAGGGGAGGGTTCCAGCGTAAAATTTCACATTCTGCGTACATTCAGCGTAAAATACGCAATTTCAGGGTTCCCTGCGTAAAATCTTACATTCTGGATGATATCCAGCGTAAAATACGCAATTCTAGGGTCCCTAGCGTAAAATCTTACATTGTGGATGATATCCAGCGTAAAATACGCAATTCCAGGGTCCCTAGCGTAAAATCTTACATTTTGGATGATACCCAGCATAAAATACGCAATTCCAGGGTCCCTAGCATAAAATCTTACATTCTGGATGATATCCAGCGTAAAATACGCAATTCCGGGGTCCCTAGCGTAAAATCTTACATTCTGGATGATATCCAGCGTAAAATACGCAATTCCAGGGTCCCTAGCGTAAAATCTTACATTCTGGATGATATCCAGCATAAAATACGCAATTCCAGGATCCCTAGCGTAAAATCTCACTCAGCCGACATGAAAAATCCAGAAAACTTGTTTTGGCCATAAAAACTTCATTTTAACTCGAAATGAGGTGAATCAAAAACCAAATTCACACGAAATCTCGTGCTCTTGCTCATGGAACTATTAGTTTTCAAAAATAACAAGTTTTAGTATATCAAAACCAAGAAAACTCCATGAACTAAAAGTTATAAAGTAGATCTAGAAGAATCTATCCATCAAAATTAAAAACTCTAAGTTCTAAAGAGGCTTATAATCATGTAAAGAAAAGAATGGAACAATAAAACTTGAGATCCATCATGAAGCAAGTTGCACTTGCCTAGGGCTCTTGGGTGTAGGTGGAGAGTAACGTATGAGAAAGAGGAAGAGTGAATGAGGAGAGAGAAAGAGTGTTGGATTAATAAATGGAGATAGTGGTGGTAGGTAAGGGTTCTCCACTTGGTTCATGATGAACCAATAGCAACCCAAGCCGAACCAAGCCAACCCAAACAAGTCGAACCAAGCCAGGAGACATGCAATACGAGTCAGATACGTACACGTATTCCAAAATACGTAATACGAACAATAGGTATTACACTATGTCTTTCCGTCAGTATTGGAATCATAGTTTCCAAACAACAATATCAACGCTGACCCCATCCTAAGGTCAAACTAAGTTGATAGTACGGGGTTTTCTACCCAAGCTCGCATCACTCCGATTTCTAAACATCGAGCATCGATTTCCTACGCACATCCAAATATTCGTCGCACGGGGTCCGAGTCATTCAGCAAAGCTATACTATGACAACTTACGTTCAACCAATTCCACGACATCTCAATATCGTTCATTCAATAAACCATCTTCGCATAGTCTATCTCTTCGAACACGTTCGATATAGTTCGCCTATCAATCTTTCTCAATTCAAGCACGCAATGACACAAATCATCGCTAAACCAAACTTTCACATTCCATACTTCCGAAGTCATTCATCCCAATTCATGTAATCGATCACAAGGTCGTCCGACGTAACAATATGTTGTGCCCCGATCTTATGCGAGTCAGATTATCCACGATGGGCACGGATCACCATGCACGCTCCCGCGAGATAATCATTCTCATCGGGACGTAACTCTTGTTTTTGTGTCTAGACTAATTCATTCTCGATGAGCGGATTGGACCTACTCAATCCTCAAGTTTTATTCATTCATCAATTGTAAGTCCTAACATCCTCAAAATTTTCTTTGCATCAAACCGACAAGTCAAGACAATCAAAGTTGCCGCGTCCTGATTTTTCGAGTTCGGTCATTCCCGTGACATGAATCACCATGTCAACGCTCACGCAGAACGATCGCCCAAATCCGATGCAACGCATGTGCGAGGCTAGAGTTGTGCTCACGCAAGATAAGAATGTCGACGCTGTGGTTATCCGCGTAACTATCAAGACACTTTCATTTTTATCTAACATTCATCTTAGTCAAAATCCTAAGTATAGCACCCAATCGAACAATAACACTTGCATGATCGTCATTCGCCGAGTCAGAGTACCCCCGAGTTATTGCATATCGATCTTTGATACGCCTCAATACCATCGATGATATGCGTAACCTGACGATCTTCCTTTGCAACCAAATTTCGAGTCGTGCGAATGATGCTATCGTTCGACTGGATAATCTTCTCGACATTCAATTCAAGTTTGATCATTATCCCTCAAACCATTCACAACATCAATTTTCTCAATTCGCATCATTCTTTTATCAATCGATCGACATCCCTGAGGCTATCGCATACACCACTCAGGGATGAAGTCATCCAACAAATCCTCAACTTATCATTCGAATCAAAATTGACTTCTTCAAATTTTCCGTTCGAACCATTCCTCAAATTCCAAGCACGCTCATCTATATCGCATCGACGTTATCGTCGTTCGATAGCACCCCTATTGATAGTCGACTCACTTTACTCAATCGAGTTCAACTCATTCTTGCTCGACACTATTCAATTCCCGCACTCGACTTTTTCTAAGGTCGACATAACTTTGGTGTATATGCCAGCCCGACTTAGCCATCCGTGCTTACGCAAACCATCTTTTGTTTTTTGTCAAAAATTGTTCTCCTATGTTTTGTAAAATAGTTAGACTTATTGTATGGACATCCCGCGGGACAATTGAGAGAGAGCGCACCAACGATATCAACTTGCGGAAGCAACAGAGTTTACGGAAACAACGAGTTAAAGAATTCAATCGATAGTCCAAGGACGTAAAGCCGTGCTCTGATACCATTATGTCATGCCCCGCTCCCGTAGGAGCGATCGTCCTCGCTAAGGCGTGATGCCGCACGAGCCTAGATTGCACTCGTGTAAGGAAGTTCCATAACGACCGATTACATCGGCGGCGACGGGGTCGTCGCACAGAAGCCCCAAGCTCGATTATTGAAACAGGCAGCGAAATTTCGAACAAGCACACATGAACAAA
The DNA here is from genome assembly GCA_029216955.1 of Iris pallida. Taxonomy (NCBI): domain Eukaryota; kingdom Viridiplantae; phylum Streptophyta; class Magnoliopsida; order Asparagales; family Iridaceae; genus Iris; species Iris pallida. Next base: position 301,818 of record JANAVB010001022.1, read on the forward strand.
AGTCATTCAAAAGAAACTCTTTATTGATATTGAATAGAAGATTACATTTGTGGGCGCAAGGCCAAATTACAAGTCACTATGCTCTCTCTCATCTCTCGATTACAAAGCTTGAACCAGCGAAAGTTTCGTAAGGCGATGTCCATACATTATGTTCTGTATAGGTCTTCAATCCGTACGGTCGTACACTTCGAATCACCAAGGAACTTCGTGCCTCGATGCATCCAAGCAAGCTCCGTGCCACGAGCTTCTACCTGTGCCTGCACATGAACACTGTGTGGATGTCAGTACTCAACTGTACTGGTGGAGTGAGATCCTCGCCCACCCATACAAAACCTATACGTTCATTTACTTTGTGCAGCATAGTCCATTCTTAACAATTGTCTTTCTAGTCTTGTCTTAGGATCAGTTTTATGACAGACGCCTTGGCATACTTGGGTCCGAAGACCATCTCGTGCTTGCACAGTAACGTCCACTCAACAACGTTAACCTATCAAGTCGTGCTTGCCTTATGGCCAAAATCAGAGATGCAACTACGCGATAGACTCCATTTCCTTGCCTCTAGACCTTTCTCGTGCTTGCATTGTCGATACATCGACTCACGCTTGTCTTTCTCGCCATACTCAATGATGTAACGACTCGATCGTGTCATGAATTCGATTCGTGCTTCAATATCTCTGAGGCAG